>CM070831.1:40434267-40571767 GCA_036326025.1 Chrosomus eos
TGGAGCATGCTGTCTCAGCCTTAGAGGGGGCTGATTGCAAACACTGTGAGATGCTACCTCTCCGCATGCTTCGCTCTCGCCTGTCACTCTTTGATAAACAGAGTGGGCAGGCTCGCGATCCTCAGGGATCAGGACCCGCGTCTGCCGAGGCAGCGCGGAGAATGCATTCCTGGGGATCGCAATTGGATCTTTCGGAGGGGTTGGAGACGGGTCCGAGGGCCTTTTCTCCTTCCTTACCCAGGAGATCCAGCTCTCCTCCCTCGGTGTCGGAAGCACGCTTTGCGGTTTCTTCCGCCCGGGGAGAGAGCCCTCCTTTACTTCAATGCTCTTCTTCCGAGGAAGTTGATGTTATGAGTTTGGAGAGTGAAAATGCACACACGGGGGAAAGGGATTCACAATTTATTTCCCCGGCATATGATGAGCTGGTGGATGTTATGTCACGGGCTGTAGAGAGATTAAATATTGAATGGCCATCTCAAAATCTGAGCGCTCGTCCCAAAAGCAAGTTAGATGAGTGCTTTTTATCTTCAGCCACATTATCTCCACCACGAGGGCTTCCTTTTTTCCCAGATTTACACAACGAGTTATCTAAATCATGGAATAAACCGTTTTCATCTCGTGTTTTTAGTCCTCATGCTACATATTCAAAAATTAGAGGGCTAAGAGAGTACGGTTATGAGTCGATGCCCCAGGCTGAACTGCCACTAGACCTCTCAAAGCTACATCTGTTTTAGTGGGCAAAGCTTATTCAGCAGCAGGTCAAGCTGGAGCGTGTTTACACACTATGGCGCTGTTCCAGGCTTATCAAGCTGACCTGCTGGGGGATCTGGATAATAGCGAGGGAATTAGTCAGGACGATGTTCGAGAACTTCGTCGGGCTACTGATCTTTCTCTCAGGGCTACTAAGGAGACCGCCAGAGCAAGTGCGAGTCGCTGACTCTAGCGAGTCGCTGATGCTATGCTGCGGCACAGCATCGGTTTCGAGCCCTCTGAGGGGGGCTTTAGAGCAGTCAGGTCAGGCAGTTCCTGCCATTATGTTTCAGGCTCCAGATTTGGCTCTCTCAGTAACACCAGAGACCAGCCTCGAGAGGCTGGTTCCCTTAGTAAATTTTCTGGCAGCGTGGAAGCTTCTGCCGAATATTTCTCATTGGGTCCTGCAGATTGTAGAGAAGGGATACAGAATCTAGTTTGGCTCTCGTCCTCCTCGTTACAACGGGGTGCTGCCCACAGTGGTGCATCCCGAGCAGGCTCTGGTAATGGAGCAAGAAGTAAAGGCCCTGTTAGCGAAAGAAGCTATAGAACAGGTGTACTCACCCGACAGAGACTCGGGTTTTTACAGCCGTTATTTCATTGTTCCAAAAAAGGATGGAGGGTTGCGTCCCATTTTAGATCTCCGCCTGTTAAATCGGTCAGTTCAGAAACTAAAGTTCAAGATGCTGACCCTCAAACAGATCGTGACCCAAATCAGATCCGAGGACTGGTTTGTCACGATAGATCTGAAGGATGCATACTTCCATATCTCCGTTCCTAAGGTTTTCTTTCAGGGGCAAAGAATACCAATATCGGGTTCTTCCTTTCGGCCTAGCTTTATCACCCCGCACGTTCACGAAATGCGTGGATGCAGCTTTAGCCCCTCTCTGGCTTCAGGGCATACGCATTCTGAATTACATCGATGACTGGCTGATTCTAGCGGAATCAGAGCAGTTAGCGGTTCGGCACCGAGGTGTCGTTCTCGCTCATATGCAGATGTTGGGGGTGAGGCTCAATACCAAGAAGAGTGTACTTTCTCCAGTACAGAGGACCACTTTCCTTGGTGTGGTATGGGATTCAGTGACGATGAGGGCCAACCTATCGCCCATTCGTGTAGCTGCTATCCTGGCAGCCATCAAAGAGCTAAAGCTAGGTCGGTCGCGGCGATGCCTTCGTGCCTTAGATATATGAAGGAAGCACTGGTTCTTAACCCAGGGTCCGGTGTTGGGAGCTCTTTGCCATCGAGCTACTATCTCGACAGATGCTTCCCTCACCGGCTGGGGAGCGGTAATGGAAGGCCGCTCGGTTCAGGGTCTGTGGAAAAGCCATCATCTTTCGTGGCACATAACTTGCCTGGAGATGATGGCTGTCTTCAATGCGTTGAGACATTTCCTTCCAGACCTAAGGGGCCATCATGTGCTAGTTCAACACATCAGTGGTCTCTTATCTGAACCGTCAGGGGGGTCTGCGGTCGCGTTCCTTTTGCAAACTGGCGCACCAGATCCTCCTGTGGTCTCTGGGGAAGGTACTCTCCCTGAGGGCAGTGTATATTCCTGGGGACCAGAATATAGGAGCAGACATCCTGTCGAGGCAGGAGCTGAGGCCAGGGGACTGGAGACTCCACCCCGAGGCGGTGGAGAAAATCTGGGAGGCATATGGCCAAGCAGAAGTGGATCTGTTTGCGTCTCAGAATACGACGCACTGTCCTCTTTGGTATTCCCTTACGCACCCAGCCCCTCTGGGGCTGGATGCTATGGTGCAGACGTGGCCGAGGCTACGTCTGTACGCCTTCCCCCCATTTGCTCTGCTCCCAGGAGTTCTGGAGCGGGTCCGTCGGTACGGAATAAGCCTACTGCTAGTAGCACCACGCTGGCCAAGTCGGATCTGGTTTTCGAACCTGATCCATCTTCTAGACGGACCTCCATTGGAGATCCCGATCAGGAGAGACCTTCTGTCTCAGGCCGGGGGCACAATATTTCACCCTCGACCAGAGATTTGGAACCTGTGGGTTTGGCCTCTGAGGGAGCCCAACTCATAGAGAGTGGTCTTTCAGCCGAGGCTGCTGAGACCATTCTAAGCTCCAGAGCTCCAGCTACTAGGAGACTGTATGCGCTTAAATGGAGAGTTTTCTCTTTATGGTGTCACCGACATCATTGGGATCCAGTTAACTGTTCTGTGAACACAGTACTAGACTTCCTGCAGGAGCGCTTTATGTCAGGTCTATGTCCTTCCACCCTTAAGGTCTACGTGGCGGCCATTGCGGCCTACCACGCCCTGGTGGGGGGTACATCGCTGGGTCGAGACCCCCTGATTACACGTTTCCTTCGTGGCACTTTGAGGCTAAGGCCTGCAACTCGCACTAGGGTGCCAGCTTGGGATCTGACTATAGTAGTAGAAGGCCTGTCTAGGGCTCCGTTCGAGCCCTTAGATTCGGTCTCAGATAAGTTTCTTACCCTTAAGACTATCTTTCTGCTAGCTATTTAGTCCCTTAAGAGAGTTGGTGACCTTCAGGCCCTTTCGGTCTCCCCCACTTGCCTTGAGTTTGCAACCGGGGATGGTCAAGGCGTTCTTATATCCAAAACAGGGATACGTCCCTAAGGTGCCGACCTTGACTCCGAGGCCTATTGTGCTGCAGGCTTTCTGTCCTCCTCCTTTTACATCTGCGGACCAGGAAAGACTGCACCTCTTGTGTCCAGTGCGAGCACTGAACACTTATGTACGTCGGACATCCTCAATGAGGAAGTCCGACCAATTACTGATTTGCTTTGGATCACCTAAGAAAGGTCTTCCTGCTTCCAAACAGACAGTCAGTAAGTGGATAGTCGAGGCTATTTCACTTGCATATGAGTACTCGGGCCAGCCTTGCCCTTTGGTGGTCCGAGCTCACTCGACCAGGAGTATGGCGGCTTCTAAAGCCTTACTGTATGGAGTTTCTCTTCAAGATGTCTGTGATGTGGCGGGCTGGTCCTCTCCGCTCACATTCGTCAGGTTTTACAGTTTAGACCTGGATGCTGCCCCAGGTTCTCAGGTGCTTAGTGCTTAGTACAACAAACTGACACTCAGGTACTTGGAATTCTGGCGCTTTGGGTATTCTCGTTCCCACGGCGTCATTCGACGCATCGCGAGTTCCCTTTTTGATAAAGGGAACGTCTCAGGTTACTATTGTAACCATAGTTCCCTGAGAACAGGGAACGAGACGATGCGTCTCCCTGCCATACTTCCTGCATCCCTGCGATCGGCTTGCTTCGGCAAATTTCGAAGCTACTGCCGTTTTGCAGCGGAAGTGCTTTTATCATTTCCTGGTCATGACGTCACCCGCCCGTGACGCTCATTCTCTCTTTCCATTGGACTAAGTTGACATAGATGCTTCAGACGCATTCACGCTGGAGGCGTTCCCAAGGCGTCATTCGACGCATTGTCTCGTTCCCTGTTCTCAGGGAACTATGGTTACAATAGTAACCTGAGACGTTTTCCAGCCTGTCAGCTGGAAAACTTCCAGCCTTTCCAGCTAGTCTTGATGCTGTACAACATCAAGACTAAAACAAACAACATAAAGGGAAAAACACAAAAACAATGCACAATAAAATAATATAACTACACCTGCTTATGGCTACTGTATGTGCAGCAACAAATGCATGAGCATTAAGAAGCAATTTAAGATCATAATCCTGTCTGAGTTATGTTAATTTATGTTTAGTTCTGTCAAGTCCATTAAGTCAAGAACACACATGACAATAAAAATTAGGAAATTTTGTATTGATAATTGCAATCAGGTTGATAATTAAAATTTGGCGGTATGGCTCTGTTCAGGGAGTCCTCTGACCTTTCATGAGCACCATGAAATAGCAGAGAGTCAGAGGACAGCAGCAGCATTAGGGAACGCTCACAGTTTAGTTCTGGGAGAGCAGAACTATTCCCCCCAAACAAACCATACCTGGCAAGCTCTTGTGAATGAGAGAGATGGAATTAGACAATTAAAATGCTTGAAATCTTTATGAATAAATACGAATAAGTTGGCAATATGTTTCAGTTCAGATGAGTCCCCTGACCATTCATGAGCATCATGAATTTAGCAGCAGGGGACAGCAGCAGCAGCATTAGGGGACGCTCACAGCGGCAGCAGCATTAGGAGACGCTCACAGCAGCAGCAGCATTAGGGGACGCCACAGCAGCAGCAGCATTAGGGGACGCTCACAGCAGCAGCAGTATTAGGGGATGCTCACAGCAGCAGCAGCATTAGGGGACGCTTACAGCAGCAGCAGCATTAGGGGACGCTCACAGCAGCAGCAGCATTAGGGGATGCTCACAGCAGCAGCAGCATTAGGGGACGCTCACAGCAGCAGCAGCATTAGGGGATGCTCACGGCAGCAGCAGCAGCAGCATTAGGAGACACTCACAGCAGCAGCAGCATTAAGGGACGCTCACAGCAGCAGCAGCATTAGGGGACGCTAACAGCAGCAGCAGCAGCATTAGGGGACACTCACAGCAGCAGCAGCATTAGGGGACGCTCACAGCAGCAGCAGCATTAGGGGACACTCACAGCAGCATTAGGAGATGCTCACAGCAGCAGCAGCATTAGAGGACGCTCACAGCAGCAGCAGCATTAGGAGACGCTCACAGCAGCAGCAGTAGCATTAGGGGATGCTCACAGCAGCAGTAGCATTAGGAGACGCTCACAGCAGCAGCAACATTAGGGGATGCTCACAGCAGCAGCAGCAGCAGCATTAGGGGATGCTCACAGCAGCAGCAGCATTAGGAGATGCTCACAGCAGCAGCATTAGGGGACGCTCACAGCAGCAGCAGCATTGGGGGACACTCACAGCAGCAGCATTAGGGGACGCTCACAACAGCGGCAGCATTAGGGGACGCTCACAGCAGCAGCAGCATTAGGGGACGCTCACAGCAGCAGCAGCATTAGGGCACGCTCACAGCAGCAGCAGCATTAGGGGACACTCACAGCAGCAGCAGCATTAGGGGACGCTCACAGCAGCAGCAGCATTAGGGGACGCTCACAGCAGCAGCGGCATTAGGGGACGCTCATAGCAGCAGCAGCATTAGGGGACTCACAGCAGCAGCATTAGGGGACACTCACAGCAGCAGCAGCATTGGGGGACGCTCACATCAGCAGCAGCAGCGGGGGACGCTCACATCAGCAGCAGCAGCAGCAGCATTAGGGGAAGCTCACAGCAGCAGCATTAGGGGACTTTCACAGCAGCAGCAGCATTAGGGGACGCTCACAACAGCAGCAGCATTAGGGGATGCTCACAGCAGCAGGAGCATTGGGGGACGCTCACATCAGCAGCAGCAGCAGCATTAGGGGACGCTCCCAGCAGCAGCATTAGGGGACGCTCACAGCAGCAGCAGCATTAGGGGACGCTCACAACAACAGCAGCATTAGGGGATGCTCACCGCAGCAGCAGCATTAGAGGACACTCACAGCAGCAGCAGCATTAGGGGACGCTCACAGCAGCAGCAGCAGCATTAGGGGACGCTCACAGCAGCAGCAGCATTAGGGGACGCACTGCATGTGCAACGCGAGCAGTTGCCAATGACAGATAAGTAATGCACATTGCGAATATGATCGCATAAGCCTAGCGAGAGCATTTAAATGAAAACGACTAGATAAGCCCAAGCACACGGATAGCATTAGCACTAGCATGGTGCCCATATTCTAATAGCTTTTACAATGAACAAAAATGAACTTAGCTTAGCTTCGTGAAGACTTTCAGAGATGAATGGAGAGTGAATACATCGAGTCCCATTTCAACATTGCAGAGCACGAGCAGCAAGCAGCATTAAAAATGAACTTAGCTTAGCTTTGTGAAGACTTTCAGAGATGAATAGAGAGTGAATACTTCGAGTCCCGTTTCAACATTGCAGAGAGCGAGCAGCAAGCAGTTAGGAGCGAACTGATTCTGCTCAAATAGGGCGCCTATTTGAGCGTATTCATTAGCAGCGAGGGGAGAGAAACAGCTGATGCACTGATGCAGCTCAGCTGAGCAGATCGCTGATGAGACCGTGTTGTTGGCCAATAGTGTTAGCAGCATCTTGACTACCTGGCCTGCCAGAACTGACGCTGACGCTCGATTTATGTTCAGTGGTTAAAGTGGGATTTGGCAGGTGGGGGACCCTTAAAGGAATGAGGAAGGATGAGGAACGCAGAGCACGGAGTAGTGTTTGCAGTGAGGAACACCTTGCTGGAGATGGTTGAACCAAGTGACAAGGGATCAGAACGCCTGCTGACTCTCCGCCTCCATACCTCTGAAGGACCAGTTACACTCATAAGCGCCTATGCCCTAACCTTGACCTCCACACCTGAGGCAAAAGACGAGTTCTACACCAACCTGAATGACGTTCAAGAACATCCATCAAGAACATCCACAGCAGCGAACACCTCGTCCTCCTTGGCGACTTCAACGCCAGAGTAGGTGCAGACCATCACTCCTGGCCTTCCTGCTTGGGTTCCTTTGGAGTTGGCAAGATAAACGAGAACAGGCAGCGTCTGTTGGAGCTTTGCTCTTATCATGGCCTCTGCGTGACCAACTCCTATTTCCAGACGGAGCCACAACACAGATGTCATGGCGCCACCCTCAATCCAAGTACTGGCAGCAGCTTGACATGGTCATCGTTAGACGTACAAGCCTCAAGCATGTGCTTCTCGTCTGCTCATACCACCGTGCTGACTGCGACTGCGATCACTCACTGGTATTCTGCAAGATCAAGCTGCTACCAAAGAAACTCCACCGCTCCAAACAAGAAGGGAAGGCACGCATTGACACGACTAAGATGCAACATCCAGGCCCCTGGGAGTGATGGCATCCCCTCAGACCTGATCAAGCACTGCAAGACCACCCTTTTGCAGCCTCTTTTTTACATCTTTTGCCAGTGTTGGAGTGAAGGTGGTGTTCCACAAGACATGATAGACGCCAAGATCGTCACCCTGAACAAGAATAAAGGTGACAGGAGCGACTGCAACAACTACAGAGGCATCTCCCTCTTGTGCATCATGGGCAAACTGTATGCAAGAGTGCTGTTGGACACGTCTACCCCGAGGCCCAATGTGGCTTTTGAGCAGAACGTTCTACAGTGGACATGATCTTCTCCCTTTGCCAACTACAGGAGAAGTGTAGGGAACAGCAGAAGCCCCTCTAAGTCGCCTTCATGACCAAGCCTTCGAACTGGTTAGTCGGGATGGGCTCTTCAAAATCCTCCTGAAGATCGGATGCCCCCGAAGCTTTACAGCATGATCAGATATTTTCACGACGGTATGAAGGCAACCATCCAGTACGATAGCAGCATTTCTGAACCATTTGACATCAAAAGCGGCGTGAAGAAATGTTGTGTCCTTGCTCCAACCCTCTTCGGAATCGTCTTCTCCCTTCTTCTGAAACATGCTTTTGGGAATTGAACCGAAGGGGTGTACATGCACACAAGATCAGACAGCAGACTCTACAACATCGCAAGACTGCCAAAAACCAAGGTGCGTGAGATCATCATTAGAGGCATGCTTTTTGCCGATGGCGCACCAGTCCCCTCTCACACTGAACAATATCTACAGTGTCTGATGGACAGATTCTCCCAGGCCTGCAAAGACTTTGGTCTAACCATCAGCCTGAAGAAGACCAACATGCTGGTCCAAGTTGTGGACACCAGGCTTGTGCACAATTCAGAATTTGAATTCAATTTAAAATTTATGTCAAAAGCAGGATCTAGAATTACAATTCGAATTTGAATTAAAGCAGAATTGCAATTCAATTAAAATTCAAAGAAATTCATATACATATTTTAAGTGAAGTGTTTAACAATGGAGCTTTAAATCAAATCTAAATCATTAAATTTAAAAATTAAATTTAAATCAAATTAAAATGAAATTGCTTTGCATTGATAAAGAAATCCAAATAAAGTAATCCAAACCACATTAATAATGGGTAACTAATAACAGTTAAGCAATTACAAGTATTGTAATCAATTGCAATCATATCTGACATACTGTAAAGCTCCATTGTTAAACACTTCACTTAAAATATGTATTTGAATTTCTTTGAATTTTAATTGAATTGCAATTCTGCTTTAATTCAAATTCGAATTGTAATTCTAGATCCTGCTTTTGACATAAATTCAAATTGAATTCAAATTCTGAATTGTGCACAAGCCTGGTGGACACACCACCTGTCATCACCATCGACAATTACGAACTTAAAGTGGTCCACCAGTTCACCTACCTGGGTTCCACCATCAGCGACAACCCGTCCTTAGATGCCAATCAACAAACGCATCGGCAAACCCGCAACAACCCTAAGACGACTGACCACTTGCGTCTGGGAGAACCCCAAGCTGACCACCCAAACCAAGATTGCAGTGTACAAAACCCTCCTGTACGGGAGTGAATCTGGACAACATATGCCAAGCAAGAGCAGAAGCTGAACAGTTACCACATGCAATGTCTCCACCGCATCCTTGGCATCAGCTGGAATGACAAAGTGCCCAACGCCCAGGTTCTTGCCTGTGCTGGCCTCTCCTCCATGTACACGCTGCTAAGACAACTCATACTGAGCTGGCTTGGCCACATGCGCCGTATGGAAGACGGGCGGATCCCCAAGGACATCCTCTATGGTGAACTCTCATCCGGCAAAATACCCCAAGGTCGCAAGTAGGGTAAGGGAGAGAATATAGGCCTAATATAATGTACAGTATAAAACCCATTACGTCTAGAGTCCCCACATAGCAAACCAGACTTTCCACAAAGATGGCAATATCTGAAATCATTGTTCTTGGTGGGAAACAGCTTATTAAATCATATTGTGTTTTTTTGAAAATGTAAAAATGCAGATTTTTTTCTGTTATGGTAGCCTATACAGTTTTTACAGTATAAACCATTACAGCATGTCTAAAGTCCCCATAAAACATGAAAACACAACGTTGTAGTTAGTTAGTAAACTAAATACATACATGTGACAAAAATACACTAGCCATATATATATAATAGTTTATATATAGATTATAATAGACTATTTCAAATACCAAATGTATAATGTTGCCATTTGTCACACTTTTAACATTTTGTGAATATCTCTTTTGGTGAGTTATGAATTTCCGTATACAAACACTTAAGCATCTTATACTTATTATACTAACTAAACTAATTAACTATATATATATATATATATATATATATATTATATATATATATATATATATATATATATATATTATATATATATATATATATATATATATATATATATATATATATATATATATATATATATATATATATATATATATATATGCCTATATATATAGCCTATATAATAATTTATAATCTAATTTATATATTAACATTACTATAAAATAAATGAAGTTTGTTTCTGCCATGAAACCCTATATAGTTTATTTGTCACAATAAATATTTCTCAAGGTGAGTTTATTTTTTTTTTTAAATAAACAAATAAATAAATGAAAAACCATACCGTTAATTTAACATGTTGACCTTTTATGTAAATGAAAACATGCCCTGTGTTTTCAGCCAAATTTAAACAGTAAAACATCTCGGGTTATGACTATAATCCTTGTTCCCTGAGAAGGGAACGAGACAATGCATCGAGAATCGATACTTTGGGGACGCTCCCTTACCGTGCGCCTCTGAAGTAAAAATGAAACTAATCCAATCCTGATTGGTGTTGTGTCGTGACGTAACATGTGACGGCATAACCGGAAGCATAAAGGTGACGCTGACGCATAGAATGCCAGCCTCGCGATGAAGCAAGACGCTCTAAGGCCTCGAGGGCGTGGCAGAGCGATGCATTGTCTCGTTCCCTTCTCAGGGAACAAGGGTTATAGTCATAACCCGAGACGTTCCCTATCGAGGGAACTCAACAATGCATCGAGAATCGATACTTTGGGGAACGAATGCCCACTAGGCCACGCACCGAAAACAGGCCTGCCCCGGAGTGAAACTGATTCAGGCACTTAGCTAGGATGAGAGCACATGTGCGCCAGGCGTACTAGGGAGGTGCAGAATATAGAACCTAATAAAAGTGTGTGGGGTAGCCCAACTGGCTGCCTCACAGATCTCCTGGATGGGAACTCCCGAAAGGAGGGCCCTAGAGGACACCATGCCTCTAGTAGAAAGAGCCCTAACGGCCAAAGGTGAAGGCAAATTGCACACCTTGTAGGCCTACTTATGGTTTGTAAAGCCGGGAGCCCCTAATAGGTGATCCAAAACACACTACAGTAGGTCCGACCTCCTCCAAGAAGAGGACCTCTCAAGGTAAATACTCGGAACTCTGACTGGCAGAGCAAGGAAAATTGCACTTAAGGCACATAGCTGGGTCTCGGATGCAGGATGGCCTTAACTCCGCCGGGGGCACATCCCAAGCAAGCTGGCGATAATGCCAGGGCTTGAAGATCTCCCAGTCTCTGTAAAGAAATAGCTAAGGGAAAGGCTATCTTGAACGTGAGGTCCTAGGCGAAGCCGACTGGAGGTATTCGAATGGAGCCAGGAATGGCCCTTCGAGAACCACCGCCAGGTCCCAGGAAGGAACCCTGGACCTGACTGTCGGTCTCATCCTCCAATACCATGGAGAAATAGTATGACCAGTTGGTGCCTCCCCAAAGGCCCAACATTTAGTGGTGCATGGAATGCCGCAATGGCAGCCACGTACACCCTACGTGTGGATGGGGAGAGATTCGCAGAGAAATGATCTTGAAGAAACTCCAGAACTGAAGCCATTGGGCAGTTAACTGGGCCTAACTCAAGTTCTCTACACCAAGTGGAAAAACATTCCACTTGAGGCCATATAATCTCCTAGTAGACGGAGCCCTAGAGATAAGTATGGTTTCGACCACCCCAGATGATAGACCAGCATCTAGGTACTGAGCCCCCTCAGAGGCTAGACCCACAATTTCCACAGCTCTGGATGAGGATGGAATATAGTGCCCTCCGCCTGAGACAACAGATCCCTCCTCAGAGGAATCTGCCATGGCGGAGCTATCAGGAGTGAAATTAAGTCTGAAAACCATACTCGGGCTTGCCAACACAGGGCTACCAGATGAAGACTGATGCCCTTCTGACTGACCCTCTCCAGGACTCCCGGGAGCAGAGCGATCGGGGAAAAAGCGTACAGGCGAAGCCTCGGCCAGGCCTGTACCATGGCATCCAAGCCCCAGCGGGGCTGGATGAGTGAGGGAGAACCAAAGTGGACAGTTGGACGGACGTCCCTCGAGACGCAAACAGATCCACTTACACTGGTCCAAACCTCTGCCATATCAACTCCACCACCTCTTGATGGAGTCTCAATTCCCGGGCCTCAGCCCCTGCCTCGACAGGATGTCTGCTCCCTAATTCAGAACCCCCGGGACATATATTGTTCTTATAGATAATATTTCCCTTGGGACCATAAAATGATCAGATGCGCCAATCTGGATAGAGGGCACAATCTGAGTGTCCTTTGTCGGTTCAGATAAGCTACCACAGAGACGTGGTAACCTTTGACGTCTGTGAGGAAGCTCCTCAGAGCCCTGAACACAGCCAACATCTCTAGGCAATTTATATGCCAAGAATGATGATGGTCCTGCCACAGACCCCTGGCAAAGCGGCCGTCCGAGACCGCGCCCCAGCCAGCGAGGGAAGCGTCTGTTTCCCGGCGACATGACACCCCTAACACTGGCCCTTTGGACAAGAACCAAGGTTTCTTCCATATTAATAGGGAACGAAGGCATCTGCGCGTAACCTTTATTATACGGAACAGATTCCCCTTGAGGAAAAAAACCCTTGACTTTTGAGCCATCATTGAAGGGGCCTCATGTGAAGCAGGCCCAAAGCAATTACGTTGGATGCCGCTGTCATGAGGACCAGCAGTCTTTGAAATTGCTTTACAATGATGGCCTGGCCTAGCTTTATTCTGGACACCATGGCCAGGATGGATTCGATACGAGCGGGAGACATACGTGCCCGCATTGTAACCGAATTCCGTACCACGCCCAGAAGGGTAGTCTTCTGAGCTGGGTCCAACACCTTTTCTTAGTGTTGAGCCTCAACCCCCGGTTCTGAATGTGGCCAAGGACAACATCTCGATGCCGAACTGCCATTTCCTGAGACTAGGTCAATATGAGCCAGTCGTCGATGTAATTCAGTATACGGATGCCCTGAAGCCTCAGTGGAGCCAGAGCCGCATCCATACACTTTGTGAACGTGCGGGGAGAGAGTGCTAGGCCGAACGGAAGAAACCCGATATTGGTATGCTTCACCTCCGAAAGCAACCTCAGGAACCTCCTGTGACATGGAAGGATGGAGACATGAAATAAGCGTCTTTTAGATCCATCGTGACAAACCAGTCCTCGGATCTGATTTGGTTCACGATAATGGTAACAGTAAGCATTTTGAACCTGAATCTCCTTGTAGCGTATTTGGGTGAATCTGGATAATTAAATACCTCCTTGCTAAAGTCCCAAAGCCTTCAGGCCCAGAAAGCCTGAATGTAACACACACACACAAACACATTCCACACACGTACCATGAAGCCTCCCCCCCAAACCAAGCTGTTCGAGTTTGGTTTCCTCTTACCGATTTATGACTCAAAAGAATGTGCAGGGACTTGATTCCTGGAGAAGGAGAAATTAAACATTTTAACTCTAATATATATATATCCTATGCATAACCATGCGATACACGTATATACTGTTCATCTCATGACTTTCTTTTATGTTTGGTTTGTGCGTCCTTGGAGACTCTAATGGGTTTGTGTTTCTTCGATTTACATACTATCATGAACACATTCCAAGAGAGACCAGGAGACCACTCAGAAGAACCTCCGCTCATGGACACGTACACACATACACAAACCGTTAACTTCATCACTGAAAGACGGTTATATGATATAGTCGATATGTATTCATGTTTGCCCATGTATTGTACTCCATATAACGCATATTGGAGCTGTAAATGAACCTAGGGACCCCTAGATGCATTCTTAATGTAACTGTTTTCCTGTAACATGTACCAAAAACTTTTATATGTCATGCTTCATATTGTTAGAATGCCCTGGAAATGACTCCGCCAGATATAGGTATGAACACACCATGAAAGGTATGATTATGTGTATAACGCATCTCTGCAGTAGAAATGAACATTTCTATCACAAGCCATAATTTAATTAGACCAGCAGTCTGACAAGACAAAGAGAAATCTTCCGCAGGAACTTCCCTCCCAGCTGATTGGCGCAGTCTTCCAAAAGAAGGCGTGAACCGAAATGTTTTTAAAGAGCTCCTCCTCGCCCTCTTCCTGATCCGAGTCATCATCATGTAACGTCGCGCCTCCGGCGAGCTCATCGCCGTTCTTTTATTTTGTTTCTAGTTAGTTTTGTGTTTGTTTCCAGTCTAGATAAGCCCCCGTGTTTAATTCCAATCGTCGAAATCCCTGCACAGGAGAAGCAAGCGCCGTTACCACGAGACGCGCCGGACCCAGAGACGCACAAGCGTTTCTTCACCAGCCATGACGTAACTCCGCGTGATTTCCCCTTTGGGATCTTTATTTCTTTTCTTTAAAGTTAGTTTTGTTTTCATATTCGACGCTGTTTACTTCCACGAAGTGAAAAGAACACCGCGTGACATATCTCTTCAGCAAAGCCAGCTAAGAGAGATTCAAACGAACGCGCGCTCTCTCTGAAGCAGAGGCGCGCGCACGTGACGCACCGGGCTGCGAGACACACACACACGCTTCTTCACAAGCCATGCAAAGAGTACCACACCTCTGCAAGTATCCGTGTTTGATCACGTTTTTAAGATTTGTTGAAGTCTTGTTGTCTCTCAAAGTTCCGTTTGTCTATGTGAATTTGCTAACTTATTTAGAAAGATCATCTCTCTTCCTAATCTCACTGCAACCATGCAACTCTCTAAACTCTCACCCTCTCTCTCTCTCTCCCTCTCTTACACGCTTTCGCGTGTAAGTTATCCATTGCCCAAACTTTACGCATTTCTCATTCATTGATGTCATATTGTGTTTCGTTCGTGTTAATGTTTGTAAATACATGTATTCCTGTAACGTAGTAAATATATAAGTAGACATGCCTTTATTAAATCATTATATTCACTTGACTGATGGACTTTCTCTTTGCTCAATTTCGAGTCTCTGAAGTGCCAAAAGATCTTGCTACGAACTTTATAACTTAAAGATAGCTTTACATATTTGTTTATAGGGCAGAAAACCCAATTCTTCTGGCCAGAGAATTGCGTTTCCTGCAATCCTATAAAGTAAGATGATATTGGGGATCCCCTCAATATTATTCGGACAATTGAGCTAAATTAATTTTGCCTGCTTTGTAAGACGTGATCTGTGTAATTAACTGCAATCAACTTGTTAAAATGAAAGGATTGCATGTATACATCCAGGTAAAATGACATTCTCCTTTAGAGGGAGATTTATTAACATGTAAGACTGATCTAATCCAAACATGTATGAATAATTATTAATTACCAATTATTAATTATGATATGCAAATTCCCCATGGATTAGATACCCAGAATCTTTACATCCTCAAAGAACGATTCAAAAAGCCCTAGATCTAAAATAGGCCTCAGTCCGCCATCCTTCTTTGGAACTATAAAGTACCGGCTGTAAAACCGGACTCGCTGTCTGGTAGGGGAACACATTCTATGGCCCCTTAATTCCAGTAGAGTCTGTACCTCTTGTTCCATAACCCGAGCCTGTTCTGGAACCACTGCAGTCGGTATTACCCCAGCAAACTAGGGAGGTCGGTGACCGAACTGCAATCTGTACCCATATTTTATAATATTTTATAATATACAGGACCCATATAGATATATGTTCGGAAGGCGTTGCCATTCTTCTACAAAATCTACTAAGGGAACCAGCCCCTCGAGGCTGGCCTCGGGTGTTTTTCGAGCACTATTCTCGACTTCCTGAAGCGGTGGACCGGCAGGAAAAAAGTCGATACAGATTTTGTGACCATAGTCGGTGCCCTGTTGCAAGCTTTTGGGGCGAATGCCACGATGTGCGTTCGCTGGAAATCGATGTGGCCCGAAGCGTCAAAGACGGCGGGACAACAACATCTTCCCTGAGGGCACCTGCTGCTAGAACAACCTCGATTGTTCCACAGCCGGGGGGGGGGGGCAGCCCTCTTTTTTTTCTTTTTTTTTTTGCTTCCTGAAACCTGTCAACGACTGTAGTGACAGTGTTGGAAAACAGGCCAGAAGGAGATAGCGCAGCGGCCAACAGGAAATATTCCCTTATTTAGATCTTTAAGAAGATCGGCCTGGTACGCGTGCAAAATCGTCATAGAGTGCAGGCACGCACCAGCCTGACCATTTTTTTTTTTTCTTGAAATATTTTACCAAAGGAACCAGGCTCTCGAGCCTGGCTTCGGGTATTAATCGGGATTCGTTCCTGACCCCCTGAAGCGGGTTTCCGGCAGGGCTGGACCGAAAAACGATTCTCGATGGGCGAACGCGAAAGCTGCCTGGCCGCAAGTCTGTGGGGCGGACAGTGCAGCCTGCATTCGCTGGAAACCGATGTGTCCCGAAACGTTTTTAATGGGGGAAGAGCAACATCGATTTCCTGCACCATATAAGCCCAGCCAACCAGTGCAGAGGTGTCCCTGCACGGTTTGTTGGGCAGCACCGGGGCTTAAAGCAAAGATGCCAGATCAGGAGAAAGAAAACTCACTAAAGCTTCCTCCATCTGTGGCATCTTGCCATAACCCGACTCTCTCGCACCCACCACATTCGAATAAACATATAATGAATGTGGTAAGATACGTAAAGTGTGGGGTTTCTCCCAGGATCTACACATATATATATATATTTTTTTATAAAGATCTGAGAAAAACAGTAAGCCCCGGCTCTGAGTTTGTGAACGGTGCTGCAGGAATCTCTCGTCTAGTTCATTTTGACGGGGATCATCCTGCTTATTTTGTGGCCAGCTTATATATTTAAATATATTTATTTATTTAATACTGGCCACAGCACTCATCACAACAACACGAGCTCTACATAAGCAGAAACATAAGCCGGCGAGTGTGACTCATGTTGCTCGTTCCCGATGCTGAGCACATCTACTTCCTTATAAACAGATAGCTCGAGCACTGGGCACTCGTCACGGGCAGAAGAAGCCACATCGCGGGCGACTGCGTCGTGAACGAGTGTCATAGAATCTGCGGATGATGAGAGAAAAGGTGCCTCAGCAGTCTCGTTCTCATCCGCGAGATCCTTCTGCGATCTCCGCGATCTAAGCCGTCGCGCCGCCTCAACGGACGCGGGACCCGAATCGCGGGGATTGCGAGCCTGGCCATGATCGGTGAAATAATATAGCCAAGCGAGAGCGCAGCACTCTAATAGGAAGTGCTTCACAGTATCACAGGCAGCCCTCTCGAGGCGCTGACTGTGCGTGCTGCGCCCCTAAACAATACACACACACACACAGCAGATGCGTGTCCCCACCCGTGGCATATAATCTTGGGCAGGGGTGCACACACTTAGTGTATTGTTCACTCGCCATAATATAGAGCTTAACACAGACAAACAACATCAAATAAGACAGACAGTTTTTTTTTTTTTTTCAATTCAATTTTATTTGTATAGCGCTTTTCACAATACACATTGTCTCAAAGCAGCTTTACAGAAAGTGCATTTCAGAAATGTACAAAGAAAAATACAGTTAGTTAATCATGTATAAATTTAGGCATAACATATCGCCGGTGTTTAGTCGTCTCTTCACAGGCGTCGAGTCGTCTCTCCACAGGCGTTTAGTCGTCTCTCCACCGGCGTTTAGTCGTCTCTCCACAGGTGTTGGGGCATCTGAAGTCTTCGTGAGAGGCTGGATACAAACTGGAGCTGACGAACGCTATTTACCTCTGGACTAGCGTCCCGAGATAACAGCAGAAAGACAGATGGGAAATAATTAGCATAGCTGATGTTCATAATATTAATGCATTCGAACTGATTCAGAAGTAGTATAAAAGATAAGCATTAAGTGAATGCTTGGTTAAAGAGATGCGTCTTTAATCTAGTTTTAAACTGGGACAGCGAGTCTGAGTCTCGAACAATATCAGGAAGGCTATTCCAGAGTTTAGGAGATAAATGTGAGAACGCCCTCCCACCTTTAGTAGACTTAGATATCCTAGGAACGACCAGAAGCCTCGAATTTTGTGATCTTAAAGAGCGCGATGGATTGTAGGGCGATAGAAGGTCTGTTAAATACACAGGAGCTAAACAATTTAAAGCTTATAAGTCAATAGTAATACTTTGTAATTGATACGGAACTTAATAGGTAACCAGTGTAGAGATGATAAAATTGGTGTTATATGATCATATTTTCTTGATCTAGTAAGAACTCTAGCGGCTGCATTTTGGACTAACTGTAGCTTGTTTATTGAGGATGCAGGACAACCAGCTAATAAAGCATTACAGTAATCTAGTCTCGAGGTCATGAATGCATGAACTAACTTTTCTGCATCTGAAACAGATAGCATGTTACGTAGCTTAGCAATGTTTCTAAGGTGGAAAAAGGCTGTTCTTGTAACATATGAGATATGATTTTCGAAAGTCAAGTTGCGGTCTAGTATAACACCCAGGTCTTTTACTGTAGTGGATAAAGTAACAGGACATCCTTCTAAATTAAAGTTGTATTGTAAGGGATTTTGTGGGTAGTTTTTTGGACCAATAAGTAATACCTCCGTTTTATCTGAATTTAATAGCAGGAAATTACACGTCATCCAGCATTTTATATCTTTTAGACACTCTGTCAAGTTAGATAAGTTAGTGTTTTCATCTGGTCGTGATGAGATATATAATTGAGTGTCATCAGCATAACAGTGAAAACTAATTCCATGTTTTCTTATAATATTACCAAGTGGCATCATATATATTGAGAATAGCAGAGGGCCTAGGACAGATCCTTGCGGCACTCCATAGTCTACTGATGTTATCTTTGATTTTTCCCCATTTAAACAGACGAAATGGTAACGGTCTGATAAGTACGATCTAAACCAGCTTAATGCCTGTCCCTGAACACCAGTGTAGTTTTGTAGTCGATCAAAGAGTATTTTATGATCTATAGTGTCGAACGCGGCGCTAAGATCAAGTAGAACTAGTATTGAGATACAGCCTTGGTCAGAGGCTAAGAGTAAATCATTTGTAATTTTAACTAGCGCAGTTTCTGTGCTATGATGCGGTCTGAATCCCGACTGAAATTTTTCGTAGATATCATTTTTTTGCAAGAAAGAGTACAATTGAGCGGACACAATTTTTTCTAGTATTTTAGACATAAATGGAAGATTTGAGATGGGTCTGTAATTTGCTAGGTTATTTGGATCTAATTGCGGTTTCTTAATGAGAGGTTTTATTACTGCCAGCTTGAATATTTTTGGAACGTGACCTAAAAATAAAGACGAGTTAATAATATTGAGAAGAGGCTCTTCCACTACAGGTAACACTTCTTTAAGTAGTTTAGTGGGTATTGGATCTAATAAACATGTTGTTGGTTTAGATGCAATGATTAGTTTATTTAGTTCTTCCTGTCCTATAGTTGTAAAGCGGTGTAGTTGTTCTAGAGGGGCCATAATTGAGGCCGAGTCATAAGACACCATAGAGGATTGTACATTTACAATTGTGTTTCGGATGCTTTCTATTTTCTCATTGAAGTAATTCATAAAATCATTACTACTATATTGTAACGGAATATTTTGCTCTGGAGATGTCTGATTATTTGTTAGTCTAGCCACGGTGTTAAATAAAAACCTTGGATTATTTTGGTTATTTTCAATTAGTTTGCGGATATGCTCAGCCCTGGCTGATTTTAGAGCCCTTTTATAACGTGACATACTGTCTTTCCACGCGATTCTGAAGACCTCTAAATTAGTTCGTTTCCATTTACGCTCTAAGTTACGAGTTTCTCTCTTGATAGCATGCGTAGCACTGTTGTACCATGGTGTTTTAGTTTTCTCTCTAACCTTTTTTAATCTAATTGGTGCAACAATATCTAGTGTACTAGAGAAAATGTTGCTCATACTGCTAGTCATTTCCTCTAGTTCATCTGTTTGTTTGGGTTTACTGAGCAGCTGAGATAGATCAGGTAAGCCATTTGAGAATCTATCTATAGTGGTTGGAAGGATTGTTCTGCCTGGTCTATAACGTGGTGCAAAATGACAAATTTCAGCAGTGCGTATTATGCAAGTTACCATGTAATGATCAGTGAGATCGTCACTTTGCGGTATAATATCTATATCGGTTGGATCGGTTCCATATGAAATAATTAAATCTAGTGTATGATTTAGACGATGAGTGGGACCACTGACATTTTGCTTCACCCCAAAAGAGTTTAATAGATCTGTAAACGCAGCCCCTAACGCATCATTTGTATTATCTACGTGTATGTTAAAGTCGCCAATAATTATTGCTTTATCGACATTGACCAATAGGTCTGAGAGAAAGTCTGCAAAATCTTTTAGGAAATCAGTATATGGCCCTGGAGGTCTATATACGGTAGCCAAGGCTAGAGATAATAAGGATTTCATTCTTACATCTAAGAGCGTAACATTTAGCACAAGTACTTCAAACGAATTAAACCTATGACAAGTTTTCTGAGTAACATTAAGAATATCTCTATAGATTGTTGCAACGCCGCCGCCGCCAGACTCATTTAGACCGAAATAATCATTTGGTTTAAGCCAGGTTTCAGTAAGGCACAGAACATCGAAATTATTATCTGTGACCATTTCATTTACAATAACCGCCTTAGGTGTGAGCGATCTAATGTTTAGAAGACCTAGCTTTAGAAATTGTTTTTGTTCACTGATATTTAGATTTTCTGGTTTAATTACAATAATATTCTTGCTAGATCTTACAGTAGATTTGTTGTTTGGCTTCACTAAGCGAGGAAAAGACACAGTTTCTATATAATGTTCTACATTGGTACTTATATCAATTAAGTTGGGACAGCAAAGACTATGATTTGGACTTTGACTTACTAGTCAGATGGTGTGTAGCGTCTTGGAGATGTTGTCCGACAGAACAGCCGCTCCGACTCTGCTGGGGTGCAGACCATCAGGACGGAAGAGCCTAGGTCGCTCCCAAAACAGATTCCAATTATTTACAAAGAGCAGTTTCTGTTCATTACACCATGACATTAACCATTCATTTAAAGCAAATAATCTACTGAACCTTTCTTGTCCAAGTCGGTACGTGGGAAGCGGTCCAGACACGACGATCGTTGCTCTAGGCGATGTGCTGCGTACCGTCTCGATCAGGCTCCTGTAGTCCTTCTTCAGAACCTCCGTCTGCCGCAGCCTGATGTCATTCGTCCCCGCGTGCAGCACGACAGCTCCGACGCGCTCGTCACCGTTCAGGATCTCGGGAACCTGCGCAGCGACATCAAGAACACGAGCACCAGGAAAGCAGTGAGTGCGCACCTTACCTTTACCCGAGGTAGCACGGACATGGCGGACCATGGAAGTGCCGATGATCACGGCGTCGTCGCGTTCCGACTCGCGAAGAGGGGAGAAGCGGTTCCGGGTGGAGATCTCGAAGACCGGGAGGGGCGGAGAGGTTCTTGCTCTGGTCCTGGCTCGTGTCGTGACCCAGGGTGCAGGAGTGATTGAAGGCAGAGATGATCGCGTCCTCCTGGGCAGAGAAACGCACGGAGTAGACGAAGTCGGAGTCAAAGTCACAAAGTTACTAACCACTGACTTGTGAGCATCGGCGCGTGATGTTTCAAGCGCTGATCGCCGATCTCGCAGCTCGGCTTGCTTCTCCAGCAGAACACGAATCTGCTTCTCCACCGACTCCAGCTCCAATCGTACCGAAATCAGCTCGAATGTGTCCTCACCTGCACTCAGAGGTAACGTTAGACACACATCCGATATGTTCGCCATTATAACAGATGAACAGTAAATTAGTAGTAATAGTAATCAGTAAAGCAATCCGATTGTTTTTTTTTTTTTTTATAAGGAATAGTATCGAGGATAAGTTCACATGATATAAAAATAGAAAGTGCCTGTTTACAATTGAGTGGTAAAGAAGAAAATCAAGAATTAATGAATCAATTCGACGGAGCTCCAAACACAAACACAGACCGCACGCAGATGTGCTTATGCCCCGTTGATGCAGGCTCTAAGCACAATCAACGTGTGTCTGTACTTTCAGAGAAGCTTTCAGAGAAACGGGTGTAAAAGATGAGACGACGCTCGAATAGGCGCGAGGCCACGCGTGAAATGCTAGCGGGCTAAAGGCTAGTAGCCGAGATTCGGAAAGTTGGATCTAAGTAGTGATATCAAAGCAATCCGATTGTTTTTTTACAAGGAATATTATCGAGGATAAGTTCACACGATATAAAAATAGAAAGTGCCTGTTTATAATTGAGTGGTAAAGAAGAAAATCAAGGATTAATGAATCAATTCGACGGAGCTCCAAACATAAACACAGACCGCACGCGCATGCGCCCGTGCAAGCCCTTGCGCCCGTGCAAGCCCTAAGGGCGAAGGCCCTATTGTTTTCCTAAGGATTATTTATTATTCTTCTTCTTCTAATTATTTTTTTACTTTCACAGAGAGCGCTTGCTGAAGAGCGATAGCTGGCATTCTATGCGTCAGCGTCACCTTTATGCTTCCGGTTATGCCGTCACATGTTACGTCACGACGCAACACCAATCAGGATTGGATTAGTTTCATTTTTACTTCAGAGGCGCACGCTAAGGGAGCGTCCCCAAAGTATCGATTCTCGATGCATTGTTGAGTTCCCTCGATAGGGAACTAGCTAACTGCTAACTGCAGCAGCTGGCGCTACCTGCTCAAGAAACCGCTAAATACAGGCGAGGAGAAGATCCTTAAAATAGCAGAAGAGAGGAGAGCCAGGCAGAAGGCCTTAACATGTTTTTAAATGTTAAAAGTAGGCTAATATTAAATAATATAAATTCTAGGCTACATGTATCAGTTGGTGGAATTGGCAGACGTTCCCTATCATGCGCTGTGGGAACGTGTTAAAAAATGCGTTTATTTTTGCAATTTTATGTGCTGAAATTGCGGGAACTTGCAAAAATTGTCGGAACTTGCAAAAACTGTGGTTTGATGAAAAAGAGAAAAAAAAAGGAGATGGTCCTCACTGCAGAACATGAAATCCACGGGGAGGAGTCGGATCTAGATCCGACTCCTCCCACCTTACATACCTAAACCTACCCAGCTCCACCCCTTATCCCTAAACCCACCCCTAAACCTACCCAGCTCCACCCCTTATCCCTAAACCCACCCCTAAACCTACCCAACCCCACCCCTTAATCTGGATCCGACTCCGCCCCCCGGATCTCGTGTACTGCAATGAGGTGCTACTGAAAAAAAGTGATTCCCCAACACCCTGTTCTCAATAGGCTACTACCTTAATGTACCAGAGAGTCATTAGGGCCCAAGCCCTAAGGGCGAAGGCCCTATTGTTTTCCTAAGGATTATTAGGGCCCAAGCCCTAAGGGCGAAGGCCCTATTGTTTTCCTAAGGATTATTAGGGCCCAAGCCCTAAGGGCGAAGGCCCTATTGTTTTCCTAAGGATTATTAGGGCCCAAGCCCTAAGGGCGAAGGCCCTATTGTTTTCCTAAGGATTATTAGGGCCCAAGCCCTAAGGGTGAAGGCCCTATTGTTTTCCTAAGGATTATTTATTATTATTATTATTATTCTAATTATTTTTTTACTACCTTTTGGACACTTTTGGAGGCCTTAACATGCTCAAAAACTCCTGAAACTTTGCACACATGTCAGAACCCGCGGCCATCAGGGCCGGGCAGAAGATGGTACCCGGGCGTGGCAGGGGGGCTCGACAGCGCCCCCTGGAACGGGGTCCGAAAACATGGTCCATAAATCAAACACGCTTGCATGTAATAATATGAAACTCGGTACACATGTAGATCTCATCGTTTCATATATACTTCGCACTCTAACTTTTTACCCCAGCCCAACAGGAAGTCGGCTATTTAGGCTTGTTTGGAAAACGCATGCAAAGGAATGTGAAACACTCACATTTTTGATATCTCGAACGGTTTGGCCGTGGCGAGGAAACGAAATCATGGCGAGAAACGTGAAACAGGAAGTGTGTCATAACTACTGCATACATTAACTAATCTTGATGAAACTTCAGCAGTGTGTTCGTTGTAAGAGCCCGATCACATGGATGTGACTATTGTGAGTCAAAGTTATAGCGCCACCAACTGGCAGCAGGAAGTGTGTCACTTTCAAAATGCTTTGAAATCACCCTCTTAATTTTACCCGATTTGCTTCAAACTTCATCTGTATAATGTAAACACACGCCAGATGTAGACCTGTGAAAGGATTATTGATATCTTAGATACTGTTGCCGTGACAACGCATTAAACTTTAATATTCTTTTTGGATGCTTTTGAGACTCTTAACACACTTTTGGGGCCCTTAACGTGCTCAAAAACTCTTGAAACTTTGCACACGAGTCAGAACATGGGGCCATCAGGGCCGGGCTGAAGCTGGCACCTGGGCGTGGCAGGGGGGCTCGACAGCGCCCCCTGGAACGGGGTCCAAAATATTGGTCCATAAATCAAACACGCTTGCATGTAATAATATGAAACTCGGTACACATATAGATCTCATCGGTTCATATATCCTTTGTACTTTTACTTTTTACCCCAGCCCAACAGGAAGTCGGCTATTATCGTTTGTTTGGAAGCGTATGCCCCTGGAATTCGATATACTAATCCTAGAGAATTCAACCAATCGCCACGAAACTCGGTGTGCATGAAGTCAAGACATTGAGGATGAAAAATTGCCAGGGGATTTTTGATATCTCGAACGGTTTGGCCGTGGCGAGGAAACGAATTTATGGCGAATAATGTAAAACAGGAAGTGTGTTATAACTTCAGCATACATTAACTGATCTTGATGAAACTTCAGCAGTGTGTTCACTGTAAGAGTCCGATCACATGGATGCGACTATTGTGAGTCAAAGTTATAGCGCCACCAACTGGCAGCAGGAAGTGTGTCACTTCCTAAATGCTTTGAAATCACCCTCTTATTTTTACCCAATTTGCTTCAAACTTGATGTGTATAATGTAAACACACGGCAGATGTAGACCTGTGAAAGGATTATTGATATCTTAGATACTGTTGCCGTGGCAACACATCAAACTTTAATATTCTTGTTTGATGCTTTTGAGACTCTTAGCATGCTTGAAATTGCATGAAACTCGACAGACACAGGTATGCATATGGTTAAAGGGTTAGTTCACCCAAAAATGAAAATTCTATCAAAGTTTACTTACCCTCAAGTTGTTCCAAACCTCGATGTGTTTATTTGTTCTGCTGAACACAAAGGAAGATATTTGGAAGAAAACAGATCTCATTCCCCATTGACTACCATAGTAGGAAAAAATACATACTATGGTAGTCAATGGGGAATGAGATCTGTTTTCTTCCAAATATCTTCCTTTGTGTTCAGCAGAACAAGTAAACGCATAGAGGTTTGGAACAACTTGAGGGTAAGTAAACTATGATAGAATTTTCATTTTTGGGTGAACTAACCCTTTAAGATCAAGCCGGACAACTTTCTAATTAACTGTCATTAGCTCAGACCAAGAGGAAGTTAGATATTTTGGTTTGAATATGGTCATTTTCTCTCCCTCTCTCTCTGAGCCAATATGGCAAGCCATTCTAACATTTAATCATTTTAGTCTACTAATCTCTATTTTCATGCTACTAGTTCTTATTTTTTAGATACTAGTATCTATTCCATTAAGTACTAGTACTTATTCATTAGCGACTAGTGCTTATTCTTTAGATACTAGTGCGTATTCTTTAGATATTATTTTGAATACGTATTAGTAGCTAATGAATAAGTACTGGTATCTATTTAATAGGTACTAGTATCTAATGACTTAGTACTAGTATTTATTAAATAAATACTAGTATCTATTAATAGCTACTAGTATCTAAAATGTCATTTTGTCTCTCTCTTTCTCTGAGCCAATATGGCAAGCCGTTTTAACATTTAATCATTTTAACCTACTAGTCTCTATTTTCATTATTTTTATTTTCATACAACCCATGTATTTTAAATGTATTGTTTGCTTTAAATTAAATTAAGATTGTATGTTTGGTAATTGAACCTAAATAAATTTAAAATGAATGTGCTATATTTCAGATCAATATATTTGTTTTCCTTCATTTTAATCAACACTAACTTATTTCTGTATAAAATAAAAAAATCCAGAATAATCCAGACCAAGCGGAGCACACTAATTCTACAACATCATCAGTGCTGAAGCGGAACTACCAGAGCCGTTCGGCAGATAGCGAGCAGATATTTTGTTTCACGTCGTGCACAATAACCCTAATGGCACCAGGGTGGCGAGCCACCGGCTTTATATATATATATATGAATATAGCTGCGAGCAGCGATGAAGGGCCAAAGCCGGCGGTACCGCCACCCTGGTGCACCAGGGTTGCGGTGCCACCGGCTTGGGCCCGTAATCGCTGCTCGCAGCTATATTTTTAGGGCCCAAGCCATAAGGGCGAAGGCCCTATTGTTTTCCTAAGGATTATTTATTATTATTATTTTTTTACTACCTTTTGGACACTTTTGGAGGCCTTAACATGCTCAAAAACTCCTGAAACTTTGCACACATGTCAGAACCCGCGGCCATCAGGGCCGGGCAGAAGATGGTACCCAGGCGTGGCAGGGGGGCTCGACAGCGCCCCCTGGAACGGGGTCCGAAAACATGGTCCATAAATCAAACACGCTTGCATGTAATAATATGAAACTCGGTACACATGTAGATCTCATCGTTTCATATATACTTCGCACTCTAACTTTTTACCCCAGCCCAACAGGAAGTCGGCTATTTAAGGGTTGTTTGGAAAACGCACGCAATGGAATGTGAAACACTCCTCCTAGAGAATTCAAACACACGGCACGAAACTTGGTGTGCATGAAGTCAAGACATTGAGGATGAAAAATTGCCAGGGGATTTTTGATATCTCGAACGGTTTGGCCGTGGCGAGGAAACGAATTTATGGCGAATAATGGAAACAGGAAGTGTGTTATAACTTCTGCATACATTAACTGATCTTGATGAAACTTCAGCAGTGTGTTCGGTGTAAGTGTCCGATCACATGGATGTGACTATTGTGAGTCAAAGTTATAGCGCCACCAACTGGCAGCAGGAAGTGTGTCACTTCCTAAATGCTTTGAAATCACCCTCTTATTTTTACCCAATTTGCTTCAAACTTTATGTGTATAATGTAAACACACGGCAGATGTAGACCTGAGAAAGGATTATTGATATCTTAGATACTGTTGCCGTGGCAACGCATCAAACTTTAATATTCTTGTTTGATGCTTTTGATGCTCTGAGCCAATATGGCAAGCCGTTTTAACATTTAATCATTTTAACCTACTAGTCTCTATTTTCATGCTACTAGTACTTATTTTTTAGATACTAGTATCTATTCCATTAAGTACTAGTACTTATTCATTAGCGACTAGTGCTTATTCTTTAGATACTAGTGCTTATTCTTTAGATATTCTTTTGAATACGTATTAGTAGCTAATGAATAAGTACTAGTATCTTTTAATAGTTACTATTATCTAAAATGTCATTTTCTCTCTCTCTCTCTCTCTCTCTCTCTCTGAGCCAATATGGCAAGCCGTTTTAACATTTAATCATTTTAACATACTAGTCTCTATTTTCATGCTACTAGTACTTATTTTTTAGATATTAGTATCTATTCCATTAAGTACTAGTACTTATTCATTAGCGACTAGTGCTTATTCTGTTTAGAATATTCAAAGTGCTTATTCAATTTGTATGCTTATTTATATTTTCAGAGCAGAAAATCCGATTTTTCTGCTTATTCAATATTGCATCTAAAATGTAAGTGACTTGACGTGTGTGTGTGTGTGTGTGTGTGTGTGTGTGTGTGTGTGTGTGTGTGTGTGTGTGTGTGTGTGTGTGTGTGTGTGTGTGTGTGTGTGTGTGAGAGAGAGAGATTGTGTCTGTTACAGTGACAAGAGTTTTTAAGCCTTGTCTTTTTGGATATATATTTTTTTTTATTAAAAAAATGTGCATAAAACCCATGTATTTTAAATGTATTGTTTGCTTTAAATTAAATTAAGATTGTATATTTGGTAATTGAACCTAAATAAATGTAAAATGAATGTGCTATATTTCAGATCAATATATTTGTTTTCCTTCATTTTAATCAACACTAACTTTATTCTCATCTGAATTATAAATAACTTATTTCTGTATAAAATAATAAATCCTGAATAATCCAGACCAACCAGAGCACACTATTTCTACAACATCATCAGTGCTGAAGCGGGACTACCAGAGCCGTTCGGCAGATAGCGAGCAGATATTTTGTCACGTCGTGCACAATAACCCTAAAGGGACCAGGGTGGCGGTGCCACCGGCTTTATATATATATATATATATATATATATATATATATATATATATATATATATATATATATATAATATATATATATAATATATAATAGCTGCGAGCAGCGATGAAGGGCCAAAGCCGGCGGTACCGCCACCCTGGTGCACCAGGGTTGCGGTGCCACCGGCTTGGGCCCGTGATCGCTGCTCGCAGCTATATTTTCTTATTACTTCCTATGATAAGCAAGCACACTACATCAAAGAAAGTACATCTACATCACTGCTCTTGTGTGAAGTAAAGATGGCGTCTTTCTGCTAAGATATATGTGACTTTTTTGCAACGAAAATGCGGGGATTATGAAATCATTCAAGCCCAGCATATTTTGCGCTGAAATCAGCAATTTAGGCAGCAAAAGTGTGGCGTATTTGAAAAAGACTAACTCTAGTTAGTCTCATTGTGTTTTGGTTTCGTTTGCCTGTGTTCTCGTTCATTGTTCGTTTCTATGGTTCCTGATGTTATGCACCTGTTTCTAGTTTACTAATTGTCTGTGTATTTAAGCCACTAGTTCCCTTTGTTAAGTGTCGTCTTTGAATGATGTGGTTGATTTCTAGTGTTTTTCCTGAGTTATATTGTGAATGAAGTGTTTTTCTGTTAGTTTCTCCATCGTTGTGCGTTTACTGCGTGACACACAGATGTTATAACTGTGTGACAAATTAATGTTTAAAAGTACAAATATTCTATAATGTCCCTCAGTTACAGTTTTTCTCAATTGTTTTCACAAAAAGTCTGGTACTTGAGACACAATGACCACAACATGTCACTCATTCACCAACCCCCTGAACCAATTCTGCTAAACTACAAGCACAATTCCTGCTTTACACTCAAATTGCAGTTCTAAAACACACGTTTTTCAAAACACTACACACAATTCTCTGCATTTGGCACAATTTTCATGCACAAAATCTGTTGTTTTCACAAGGAACACACTGCCATTCAGATCTGCACACTGATTCGTCACATGGGCAAACACACATCACACAGTTTTACAATTAGCAATCAGAGCTTTAGCATAAAAGACCGAAGCAGAAGAGAAGATGCAGCATAGTTATTTATTTTTATTTTTTTACTGTAACTGCATACAGTACATGTTTCTGTTGTTTTGTATGTAGACCACTGTATGTGCAACTTTGTGTTGGTTGGGATGTACGAAATGTGCGATCTATCTCCCATTGTTTTTGTGGGAAAAATAAAATATATTTGTTGCCGTGTATTTGTGTGTTCTGGGTATAAAAACAATATTCTCAAATATTTTACAACACACTTATGTATGTACTGTCTGTAGTAAGTGTAACACTGAACAAAAAAGGCCTTTGATGGATGAAGAAGAAGTGTTTTCCATTCATCACAGTGTTTTACATTGAGCACATCAGTGTTCAACTGGTTGTTATAAATGTCTATTCATATGATGGTTTGTGAGTGTCATTTGAAAACATAATACCATTTTGAGAAGAAATAACATTGTTTTGAATGTAAAGTTTCATTTTGCAGGAGAATTGAGGGGTTTTGCCCATTGTGTGTGTGTTTTTTGATTTGTGTGTAGAGTTCTGAGAATATGAGGCATTCTTTCAGAAAATGTGTGTAAACAATCAAGAAAAACTGTAATACGAGACCATAAATCATTATGCATAATTAGTCCAACATGACATGCCAAATCATTATGATCCCCCCCCCCCCCCCTATTTATTATTTGAACTGTCCATTTATTTAACTATTGTCTATAGCCAGCCTACAAACGCTTTGGCTGTGGAAATGCAATGTTATTTGTCATGCCAATAAAGCCCACTAAACCTGAAGAGAGAAAGACAGAGCGAGGGTTAGAAGAGCGAAGCGCAGTGAATGACGGGCAGTTCGGGAGATAGGGTTGTTAGTTTATGTAGGCAGCGGTCTGAGTTGACTTGAAAATTTTGATCACTTTAATTCAGTAAATCAAGCAAGGGCTCTCTCCCTGTCCAGTGTTTTTATCAAGGTCTTGTGTGCCTGTATTGATTTTTTATTTTCTGCCCAAGATAGAAGACAGAGAGGCCGTGAATGAGGAACTTTCCTTAGATTGCTGCTATTCTCCAGTTTATTGCATCCTGTCACTGGTAGTTTCAGCTGATGTCCAGTAAACCAGTGCTGATCAGGCCAGTAAAAGAGCTGCCTAACAGTGGACGAGAGAGAGAGAGAGAGAGAGAGAGAGAGAGAGAGAGAGAGAGAGAGAGAGAGAGAGAGAGAGAGAGAGAGATGCCGTCTCTGCTAATCTTTAATTGCTAGGTGTGTAACAATATATCGTGTCACAATATATTGCAATTCAAAAATGCAACAATATGTATCATGGATAGTTCACCCAAAATAAAATTTCTGTGTGAGAAAAAAAAGTAAGTTTTCAGAGTTTTAGTGTCTGAACTACATTAAACTACTATATATAATGTTGAATATAATGTATAATAATTCAATGGGGGAATATTTGTGGGTCCTGATAATGTCTGATGTTACCAGTAAAAGTGGCCGACATTATTGTGAAAGAGAGTTTTAGATATTAGTCTAAAATATTTTCAGCTTCAGAATCATGAATATGTGTATTCTGGTGTCTCTAATGTCCTGCTTTGGGTTTCAGCACCGAGTCCATCATATTCATTTACACACACAATGCAAAACCAAATTAAGCATTTTAATCAACAGTACATTCTTTGAGTATTGCAATAATATCGTATCTGGAGTTTAGTATTGTGATATGTATCGAATCGTGACATGAGGGTATCGGTACACCCCTATTCATTTCTTACTTTTTTTTGATCAGTTTTATTTATATACAACAAATATCAAAGGGATTATATAATGGAAAAGTAAAATAGTTGTACAATAACGTGAACTGCAATTTTGCACATTTTAAGAAAAAGAGAACAAATGAAAACTAGAAAACAACAAATTCACTCTAATACGAACCAGCACACACTGTTCTGCTAGTTGCAACATCAGAACGTAAATATTTAGCGAGCAGCTTTACAGTTGCTCTTGAGAAGTGGACGTTTAAAGGGATATTTGATTGTGTTGTGTGCTTTAATGGTTTTGATTGGAAGCGTGTGATAGCAGGGAGATGGAGAGGGGGAGGGAGATGAGCACTAGAGGGAGGAGAGAAAGGTTACAACGGTCTGATAAAAGATGTCTCCAAAACACTAATTAAAATTGACTACCCCCACAAACGCAGCACAACATGTTATCTCTGGCTAATTCATTTAGAGCCACTATCTCAGTGTGAGCATTTACCTTTAATCGCTAGTGCTTTAGTGCTCAAAAATGTTCTCTGCTTTTATTTCATTTTCCACACTTTACCTCTCGTTGTCTCTTAGACCTCAAAATGACAATAGTTTTGCTTCAACCTGTCTCTTCAAAAGAGGATGCCAATCGAATCAAATCAGCTAATGTTTTCATTCCTGAATCGCTCTCCACGCCACGTCTAGGATGTTTGGAAAATGCAGCGTGGCTCATATAAAGCAACATTTCTAGTGATTAGCGCTAGACTCGAGCAGCAGCTCCCACAGGGCAATTTGAGGGAATGTGCAAATGTCTCTGAAAATTAAAACACTAAAAAAAAAGCAGCTGATATTTTCTGATATTGGGCTTTCAAAAATGAGAATTTTATTCACAGGCAAAGATGATAACTGTGTAGTTATGAACAAATAAACATGCAGGAGAACAACGGATCACTTATTATTAGTTGAATAATAAATTCAGTATATGTTTGTTTCTCAAAAGAAAGGTCTTTAGAGCTCTATAACAACACAAGGGTCAGTAAATGATGGTGGAGGTTTTTTGTTGTTGTTGTTGTTGTTGTTGTTCAGCGTTCAGCAAATTATTCTTTTAATACTGGATAAGTTTTGACCATGTCTTATACCTGTATAATGTCACTGTACCTCTCGACAGTGACGGGACACACTGGACCAGCCAGGAATGAGTGTGTTAATCTTTGTTTTATGATAGCATGGATATGTTGGGTTTGTTGCATGCTGCTGTACAGGTTTTATTCTCATTGGCTGCTGTCTTTGGAAGAGATCGTGTATGATCGATATATTAACAGAGTATGAAATGATCTCAGTACTTAGAAATAAATTAAAATTACTTGTTGGTTCTGTGATTATAAATAATATAAGAGCCGCTCAAAGTTGCAGGTTGTCAAAAGTGTTAGATGATGATTCTGCACCTCAGACAAACTCATCTGAGATGGGAACAGACTGACTTAAACTGGTAGTTTTGGCTATCAGTGATCTCCTATGATCTCTCATGGATGAAGATGGGTCAGGCAGTCCTCAGGGCCATTTATTGCGTTTCTCACACAGTCATGATTTCAGCAGAAGAACTGTTGAAGTGGACGGTTCATGAAATGACGATTCTGAAATAAGTTAAAGATTCCAGGGTAACACTTTATTTGAAGGGGTGTGCATAAGACTGACATGACACTGTCATAAACATGACATAACACCTGTCATGAACATGAAGGAGTCTTTATGAATGTTTATGACTGTTGTCATTAAGTGTCATTCGGTAAATTATGACACTTTTAATGCAAAGTTGACATTGTTTAAAATGTCTTTGTTATGACAACTTGACATTAACAAAGACAAAAAATGTATTTGTTATGACAACTTGACATTACCCAAGACAAAAATGTCTTGATTATGACAACTTGACATTAACAAAGACAGAAATGTCTTTGTTATGACAACTTGACATTAACCAAGAAATCATAATCTGTCAACCTGTCACAAATGTCATAACAGGTCTAATTATCAAACTTAAAGCATTTCGCTGTGTAATAACCCTTAATGACATCTTTATAACTAGTACAATGTGTTTCACTTTACTTGAGGACAGGTAATATTCATGACACAGTTATAATGGTGTCATGACGGCCAAAGTTGTGACAGGTTGACAGGTTATGATTTCTTGGTTAATGTCAGGTTGTCATAACAAAGACATTTCTGTCTTTGTTAATGTCAAGTTGTCATAACAAAGACATTTTAAACAATGTCAACTTTGCATTAAAAGTGTCATAATTTACCGAATGACACTTAATGACAACAGTCATAAACATTCATAAAGACTCCTTCATGTTCATGACAGGTGTTATGTCATGTTTATGACAGTGTCATGTCAGTCTTATGCACACCCCTTCAAATAAAGTGTTACCGATTCCGGACATATTAGTTTTCTCGAAAAGCAGTTGTACATCTATATTTATTAATTTAGCACTTTTATCCAAAACAACTTCAAGTGAGTAAAATGAACAGTAGTTCAGAAGTATAAAAGCTAGAGCAGAAGTGAAATGCAGAAGTAGAAAGAGAGACTTATGTTGTTAGAGGAAGGGCTTCTGTTATGGCTGTGGATTCTGTCTGTTTGTCTTTGGCTGTGATTGTGATAGTCTCAGCACATCAGGTGGAGGAGAGAGAGAGGAGAGAGAGAGAGAGAGAGAGAGAGAGAGAGAGAGAGAGAGAGAGAGAGAGGAGAGAGAGAGAGGAGAGAGGAGAGAGAGAGAGAGAGAGAGAGAGGAGGAGAGAGAGAGAGAGAGAGAGGAGAGAGAGGAGAGAGAGAGAGAGAGAGAGAGAGAGAGAGAGAGAGAGAGAGAGAGAGAGACGCTTTTACCGTTCACTCTGACTAACCGGATGCCAGAAGGCAGTTTGTGTGTTTTGCTGAGCATGTTATTTTGATTAAACCCTCATCCTTCCCTTATGGCTGAAAATGACCCAAACCCTAAAATTATACTTCATTTTTTTCTTTCAGAAAACTTCTATTCTATTTTTTTTTTGGAGATGTGTTGTTATTTTTTATTTTATTGACCTTTTTAATGACTAGATTTGATCAATAAATGATAAATAAATTGTAATTTAGTAATTTAAGCACATTCATCACATTCTTTCAACTTAAATTCAAAACAACTTACAATTTCATGCATAAACCTTTTAATTCAGCTCAAAATATCTTTGCCAACCTCGTGTGGAAAAATAAAAATATAACGTCTCGGTTACGTATGTAAGGGAACACGTGAGTAGGGAATGGAGACGTCTCGTCGGATGAGTTGGGATCACGCTAGGGAGACCACTTGCCTTCGAATGAAACTAAAACGAGCCAATGAATATTGGCATGCAAGACTTGCATTCCGCGCCCCGCCTGCCAGTGCGGGTATAAAGCGGAAGCAAGCGCATACACATTTGCTTTGCGCTGAGGAGCCGGACGGTGTCCAGTCCTCCACGAAGGTACAGCAGCATGGCGACGGGACGAGACGTCTCCGTTCCCTACTCAGGGAACGAGAGTTACATACATAACCGAGACGTTCCCTTTCGTGGGAACTCCTATGTCTCGTCGGAGGAGTTTCCAACGAATTAGGATCCCTAACAAAACGCCATGGTGCTGGCCCTTCTAGCGCCCAGCTTAGCTTCCCGTCGGAGCAGTTTCTTATCGTCTTTGGTGGGAGCTAGTTAGGAAGAATCACACTGCTGTTTTGCAAGACCCGCTCAGTGGATTTGGAAAACATTGGGGAAGCGTGCCCAACCCGTAGGAGGGAACGCTGCGGAAGCCCCTCCCCGCCCGAAGGGAGGCACTGGAAAACTCATGTGTACTAACCCGTGGGGTACTGAGACATATGGCAGTCCTTGAGGTAGTCCCAGTCCCAAGGGGTGGGAGCGTACTCAGCAAGGATGACAGAACGGGTCTGTTGAGGGAAGACACGATGGTAACCCGGAGGGTAGCTGGAACGTGGAAGAAATGGGTCACCGTAGGGACCACTGTAAGGACAACCAGTCAACATACAACTCTTTTGAGAGGTAATAAACCTGGCGCTGGGCGATCCGCCTCGCCTGTTGCCGAAGGGGTGATGGAGGAACTCACAAGGTTAGCCGTATGTTGGGGAACCAACGGAGTAAGAAGACGCACGTATCCGGCTGAGAGGCGGGAATGGCGTAGCAAGCCGACATAACCTAATTCCTCGCGTTACTGGCCGTAGCGAGTACACGGGAGGAAACAGGTTCAACATGGAGGCTATAGAATCTAGCAAACGTGTTAGGTGTCGCCCAGCCCGCAGCTCTACAGATGTCTGTAGCGAGGCACCTTGGGCCAGAGCCCAGGAGGAGGCAACACTCCTAGTAGAGTGTGCCGTCAACCTAGGTGGGCAAGGCACGTCCTGGGACTCATAAGCCCAGACGATAGCATCCACTAACAAGTGGGCTAAGCTCTGCTTGGAGACAGCCTTCTCCTTCTGCTGGCCTCCGTAACAACAAAGAGCTGATCTGAGGTCCTGAAGCTTTGCGTTCTGTCCACGTAACAACGCAGGGCGCGGACGGGACCGAGAAAAGCTAGGGCTAGGTCTGCCTCTTCCAGGGGCAGCGCTTGCAAGTTCACTACCTGATCTACAAACGGAGTGGTAGGAACCTTGGGCACATATCCAAGCCGGGGTCTCAGAACAACGTGATAAAGCCCGACCCGAACTCAAGGCACGATTCGTCGATTGAAAAAGCTTGCAGATCCCCTACCCTCTTAAAAGAAGCCAAAGCCAACAGGAGAGCTGTCTTCATCGACAGGATATTTAACTCAACCGTAGCCAAGGGCTCAAAGGGGGCCTCTGGAGTGCTCTAAGCACTTGAGTTAAGTCCCAAGAGGGTAAGGGGTGCGGATTACGAGGCGGATTTAGCCTCCTGACACCCCTAAGGAATCTGATGACCAGGTTGTGCTTTCCTAATGACTTACCTTCTACTGCACCATGATGAGCGGCTATTGCGGCAACATACACTTTGAGGGTGGAGGGAGAAAGTGTATGTTGTACCAACCCATCTTGCAGGAAGGAAAGCACGACTCTGATCGACGAACAGGTTCCACTTCAACGCATAGAGGCGCCTCGTAGAGAAGGCTCTATCGGAAGTGATGGTGTCTACCACAGCCTGTGGTAGGCCACCTAGAACCTCCGCGTCCCGTCCAGGGATCAGACATGGAGTCTCCAGAGGTCTGGACGTGGGTGCCATGTAGTGCCCCGTCTCTGAGAAAGCAGGTCTTTCCCCAGAGGAATGGGGCAGGGAGGGGCTGTCGCGAGGAGCATGAGTTCCACGAACCAAGTCCGGCTGGGCCAATATGGTGCAACGAGCAGGACCTGCTGCTCGTCCTCCCTGACCTTGCACAAAGGCTGTGCAGGAAGGCTCACTGGGGGAAACGCATATTTGCGAAGGCCCTGGGGCCAGCTGTGTGCCAGTGCATCCGTACCGAGGGATCCTTCGGTCAGAGAATAAAACAACCGGCAATGGGTCGTGTCCAGAGAGGCAAACAGATTTATCTGAGCGGCTCCGAAGATTCCCCATATCAGCTGGACCACCTGGGGATGGAGTCACCATTCTCCCGGAAGAGGCAGCTGCCGTGAAAGCTTGTTGGCTACACTGTTGAGCATACCCGGGATGTGAATGGCCCGAAGCGACCTCAGATGCTTCTGACTCCATAGGAGGAGATGGCGGGCGAGTCGCGACATACGACGGGAGCGTAGACCACCTTGGCGGTTGATGTACGCAACGGTCGCAGTGCTGTCCATACGGACCAGTACATGCTTGTGCAGAAGCAGCCCCTTGAGGCAGCAACTGCTTGCAACTCTAGGCAGTTGATGTGCCAACGCAGTTGAGGCCCCGTCCACAGACCTGAAACCGCATGCCCATTGTACGTGGCCCCCCATCCGTTGGCAGAGGCATCTGTGAAAACCACAGCATGCCTGGACACCTGGACTAAGGGAACTCAGGCCCGTAGAAATGCAGGGTCCAACCAAGGACTGAAGGTTTGGCGACAGTGCGGGGTAATGTTGACCCAGAACGTGCCATTCTGCCACGCCCATCTCGGGACTCGATCGTGAAGCCAGCGCTGAAGCGGTCTCAGGCCAAGCGGCGTTTCTGCAGCTGCGGCTGCCATATGCCCCAGGAGCCTATGAAACTGTTTCAGTGGGACCGCAGACTTGCCTTGAAAAGACTTGAGGCAGTTGAGCACTGACTGGACGCGCTCCTCTGTGAGGCACGCAGTCTGACCGACCGAGTCCAACTCCATACCGAGATAAGAGATCTTCTGCGTGGGGCAGAGTTTGCTCTTGTCCCAGTTGACATGAAGCCCCAATCGGCTGAGGTGCTGGAACACCAAGTCCCTGTGTTCGCACAACAGATCTCACGAGTGAGCTATTATGAGCCAGTCATAGTTAAATAGACATAGGTAGTTGAGAATGCGAATGCCATGTTCTCTCATGGGAACAATGGCCGCCTCTGCGACTTTCGTGAAGACACGGGGCGACAGGGCCAAGCCGAAGGGTAGGACCTTGTACTGATATGCTCGACCCTCGAACACAAACCAAAGAAACAGTCTGTGATGAAGAAGAATCGAGACATGACAGTACGCGTCCTTCAGGTCGATCGCTGCAAACCAATCCTGGGGACGGCACGCTGAGCGGCTCAAGCCTTTACGAGAAAGGGGAGACGACCAACGTGCCGACGTGGTCATGCTCTCATGAGAGAACATGAACCACCCACGAACGCAGTCTCAACATGCTTAAGCCCAGGCACATGAAACAGTGATCGTGGCCGTCAATGAGGACAGGAAACGACCGCATCCAGAAACACATGGGTGAAACGTCATCCTGAAAGGGACACGATCTTCACCCATGTTGCTCTTTTACAGAAACGCTCTCTTATTGTGCTGAAGCACACATCAACGCGGCAACACAGCGGGGGAAACTGCAAGCCCGCTATGTGCACTCAACCGAATACCAGCTGTGACAACTGCTCTTTGTTTAAAGATGTAGATCACTTGCAGTAACAGCCAGCGCCCGGGAGCTCGCGAAGACCACTGAAGCGCCGTAACACCAACACAGAGAGGTCTCGTGAAAACAGAGACTCGTTGTCTCATCACTCAGAGGACACAACCGGTTGGCTCCGAAGCAAAAAGCAAATGTGTATGCGCTTGCTTCCGCTTTATACCCGCACTGGCAGGCGGGGCGCGGAATACAAGTCTTGCATGACAAAATTCATTGGCTCATTTTAGTTTCACTCGAAGGCAATTGGTCTCCCTAGCGTGATCCCAATTTGTTGGAAACTCCTCCGATGAGACGTAGGAGTTCCCACGAAAGGGAACATGATATTTCATGACTCTAGATGGCCTTATATCTCTATATGGAGCAAATGAGCTCTTCCGCTGGGTCCTAAAGCCAGTTCTTTTCAGAATAAGATAAGATAAGATAACAAAAACCTTTATTTGTCCCACAATGGGGAAATTACGGTTTGCAACAGTAGAGACAGGACAGAGGTAGATAAATGTACAATTAGAAGGTCAATGCACATAAGTCAGGTATAGCACATTATATGGGAGATGTGATAAAAACATAAATATAAATATAAAAATGAAAAAATAAATAAAATAGTCCAAAGTCAACAGTGTTCGTTGTACAGTCTGACTGCCGCTGGTAGGAAAGATCTGCGGTATCTCTCCCTCACACAGCGGGGATGGCGCAGCCTGTCACTGAAGCTACTCTCCAGGGCTGACAGAGTATAGTAGAATGCATTAAGATACACATGTAGACAATATAAAATAATATTTTGGTAAAGTTTAACCTGTTAAGCTTCAACCCCAATTTTGAAAAATCCCCAGAAATGGCATACCCAAACTGAAACAGATACAGTTCATGAACCATTTGTTCTAAAAGCACAAGTATGATCTCATTTGAAAGCTGACACCTGGCAGTTTATTGCAAATGTAGAATTAATTATTGTCATAATGAAAAATAAATGTTATAAATAGCTTCAAAGTTTTGTCAAGTTATTAGAAATTTATTTTTATGAAATATTTTCATGAAAATAAAATTGAAGTTGGCCCTGTAGCAATCTAGAAATGCACTGCAGCTAAAGCCACATGTCTGACCATGTTATATTTAAAAGTTGGGATAGTCCTAAAATGGTTCAGGTCTTACTTAGAAGGGAGAGGTTATTATGTGAGTATAGGAGACCATAAGTCTGAGTGGACATCCATGATATGCGGAGTCCCCCAGGGCTCAATTCTTGCGCCACTCCTATTCAACCTGTATATGCTCCCAATGAGCCAAATAATGAGAAAGAACCGAATCTCTTACCACAGCTATGCAGACGACACACAGCTCTACTTAGCCCTATCGCCTAACGATTACAGCCCCATTGACTCCCTGTGCCAATGCATTGATGAAGTAAATGGTTGGATGTGCCAAAACTTTCTTCAGTTAAACAAAGACAAAACTGAAGTCATTGCGTTTGGAAACAAAGATGAAGTTCTCAAGGTGAATGCATACCTTCACTCTAGAGGTCTAACAACTAAAAATCAAGTCAGGAATCTTGGTGTGTCTCTAGAGTCAGACCTTAGTTTCAGTAGTCATGTCAAAGCAATAACTAAATCAGCATACTATCATTTGAAAAATATTGCAAGAATTAGATGCTTTGTTTCCAGTCAAGACTTAGAGAAACTTGTGCATGCTTTCATCACCAGCAGGGTGGATTATTGTAATGGACTCCTCACTGGCCTTCCTAAAAAGACCATAAGACAGTTGCAGCTCATACAGAACGCTGCTGCCAGGATTCTGAGCAGAACCAGAAAATATGAACATATCACACCAGTCCTCAGGTCTTTACACTGGCTCCCAGTTACATTTAGGATTGATTTTAAAGTATTATTACTGGTATATAAATCATTCAATGGGCTAGGACCTCAATATATTGCAGATATGCTCACTGAATATAAACCCAACAGATCACTCAGATCATTAGGATCACATCAGTTAGAAATACCAAGGGTTCACTCTAAGCAAGGAGAGTCTGCTTTTAGCTACTATGCCAGCCGCAGCTGGAACCAGCTTCCAGAAGAGATCAGATGTGCTCCTACAGTAGTCACATTCAAATCCAGACTCAAAACACTTCTGTTTAGCTATGCATTTACTGAATGAGCACTGTGCCACTGTTCGTCCGACTGTTTTTACTGTACTTTATTTTATTTTTTATTCTAAACTGTTTTAATTATTCTTATTTGTTTTGATTATTTTATTTTTCTCCTATGCAAAGCACTTTGAATTACCATTGTGTATGAAATGTGCTATATAAATAAACTTGCCTTGCCTTGCCTTAAAATCTGAAGATGATATGTCTAAAACTCTTTATTTAGTTAAATGTTTTTCAAGATCATGTCAAACGACTTTATTTTGATTAGACTCTAAAAAGCAAACTGATGTTTATTGTCATTTTCTAAGCATCTATTCAGTCTATTTTCTCTATTGTGTTGTGGTCTAAACGATCTCCATTCAGTGTCAGTCTCCTCTGCACACATTCACACCTCTCCAGCCTGGTTATTGCTCTAAATATGCTTTCTTTTGTCTGCATTATAATTACTAACGACTGGCTATTCACACTGTTTCAACCCCTAATCTCTTTTAGGGAAAGTTCTCAAAGTTCTCACCTTACATTTGAAACTATATAAAATGACCTTCTTGAAAAAAGAAACATTTCAGCAAGCAGTCCTATTTAGAAATATTCATAAATATAACAGCTAGATAGCAGGTGCACCAAGGGCTAGCTAGCATGTTAGCTTAGCACACCATCAATACACGACAATTTATGAGATTAAAAGCATGTTTGTGCTCTAAAACTTACTTTATAGCACAAGTCGAGTGTTTTAAATAACCTTCTGTGCTCTGATTTGGCTTCAGATAAAAAAATCGGACAGAAAATATAGTATTTTATAATATTCTTCACGATGATAAAGTCTATATCGATTAGCATTACATTATAAATAAATCTATTATTATGAAAATACCTGACATGGCTCGAAGAACACAGGTAAACCAAATATCATTGCAATCATGTTTATTGTCTTCAAAACATCTTTATCTGCATGTTACAGCGATCTCTGTTAGGGTTTACGTCGTGATGGACTTCCTGAAATGTCACATGATATGATTCTTCTTCGTGTTCCATATATGGAGTCCATATGTGCACAGGGCGCCCTCAGGCTGCAAGTATGTATTGAAAACACAGTACATCAGAGTCTCCAGCGCTCATAATGATTAAATCGACGCATTTGGGTAGATATTCAATAAATATGATTCCTGTCTCTATAAATCTGATGTAAACCTATGAGAATCCATCAATATTTCTCCAAATCTGTACACTTTTGAGCTAAAAGCCCTGATGGACGTTGTTTTGTCAAGCTCTGTCATGACGATCTCACAGGAGTTTTTTTCTGAATGAGAGCGGCTGACGCTCATAATTCATATCAAAGGTATCGACTAATTTTTTGATTACATAACTCCAGACACAAATTAAGACATAACTGTCACTATAAGATTCTCAGAATACAATAGTGGTCAAATACTAAACCTTCAGTCTTATATCTTTTTAATGATGTATAGTTTGTCAAGGTATTAACATTGAATTGAATAGTAACTTTGAACGATTAAAAAAAAAATCGCTCAGAGCTCCCTCGCTCTGGCGAAGGTTAACAGGTTAAGCATTTTTAGTTTGAATTTCAAGCATTTTAGGTTGTTCTATGTGTATTGAAGCATTCCTCGCATTCCATTCATTCCTAAGGGGCTCAGATTGACTTGTTACTTTTTTCAACCACAAAACTCCTCGATTACATAAAAAAATGTTTTTGGTGTATTCGTGGTTCAAGTACAACAAAAGTCCTGAAGTCTTGGACCCCTCCGACGAACACTCAATTAAAAAAAAAATGCGGAATGAATTTTCGGAATAAAGTCAAGTGTAGTCATCTTTATTTATATAGCGCTTTTTACAATATAAAGCAGCTTTACAGAGATAACAGGAAAATAATGTTGTAATAGTATTGTTAAATTCAAAATTAAATGTTAAATGTCCCCAACTAAGCAAGCTAAAAGCCAATGGCGACAAAGGCGAAGAGAGGCAAAAAAGGCAACAGTGGCAAGGGGGGTGGGGGTGGGGGGGGGGCTGGGGGCAGTCCTCCTTTGGCCAACGAACAAACAGTGTATGATTATGAATTAGGTAGCATACTAGGTCAGAAGTCAGATGGGATCAGAACTTTCACGATATTTTACCAGTTCATCTGGTTGGGGGTCGGAGTCATCACGCCGGTGTGGAGATGAGTGTGTTGAGGTGTCCATGAGGCCTTCACAGTGTTGATGAGGCTGGCACTTCAGGGATGCTTTGTCGTGTCCAGGTGATGGTCTTTCCTCAGATCTGGATATGGCCTGGATCCGGCGGTTTGCGGTAAACCTCAGGATAAACAGACGGCATCTTATGATGTACAAAGTACATCAGGAATTATGGGAAGTGTTCCCGGTTCCGGCTGATCTAAACTATGCAGCCTAACATTGAATTATAGAAATCTATAATGTGTTATGTGTATGCTAAGCCAAAGAGATGTGTTTTTAGTCTAGATTTAAACTGACAGACTGTATCTGCTTCCTGAACCATGTTAAGAAGATTGTTCCAAAGTTTTGGTGCTAAATAGGAAAAGGATCTACCGCCAGCAGTTGATTTTGATATTCTAGGTATTATCAACTGGCCAGAGTTTTGAGATCGCAATAGGCATGAAGGACTATAATGCGTTAAGAGCTCGCTCAAGCACTGGGGAGCTAAACCATTTAGTGCTTTGCAAGTAATCAGCAATATTTTAAACATTTTACGATGTTTAATAGGGAGCAAATGCAGTGTTGACAGAACCAGGCTAATATGGTCATACTTCCTGGTTCTGGTAAGAACTCTGGCTGCTGCGTTTTGAACCAGCTGTAGTTTGTTTATTAAGCATGCAGGGCAACCACAGAAGGTGGTCTACAACCAGTAGAGCATTACAATAATCTAGCCTAAAGATTCTATTCATTTACTCGTGCTTTTCCTTCTCAATGAGAACAAACCTTGTCACACTGGTGCCGAAACCCCAGAGGAACCCTAGCTAGGAACAACACTTGCGGAGCTGGTCAAGTCATTTGGAGGTCTTCATCAGATGGACGTTCACCAGCTCTTGGACGTGAGGATAGAGGAGGAGGAAGATCGTTGGTTGTTCCTGAGTTTGGTTGGTCAGGAGGCCCAGGCCTCAGATGCAGACTCCATCAATGAAGATAGGTCCACAGGACGAGCTAGATTGGCTTAGCGCCTCATCCCACTGCTGTCCAGGGAGGAACAGGTAGAAGTGCAACAGCTACCCATCCAGAACCTCATGGACAATGACCATCTCAAGTGGGCCAATCCAATCCAATCCACTTTATTTATATAGCACAATTTTAACAAACACAAAGTTTCCAAAGTGCTGTACATCACAACAATAAAAACACAATAGGATAAAAGTAATAAAATACGATAAGCACAATAAGATAAAAGTAATAAAATAAGATAAAACATAAAAATAAATTAATAAATCAAATCAAGAATGTAAAAAATGTACTGCCACACAACACACTTAAATCACAGCAAACACGATTAACTGCTGTTAAAAGCCAGAGTAAAAAAAAGGGCCATCTTGAAGAGGTTTGGCCACACCCCGAGCAGCACCATCAGTGTTTCTCCCGGTCCGTGGAGCTAGGGATGAGCATCAGTGTTTTTCCCAGTCCGTGGAGCTAGGGATGAGCATTAGTGTTTCTCCCGGTCCCTGGAGTTAGGGATGAGCATCAGTGTTTCTCCCGATCCATGGAGCTAGGGATGAGCATCAGTGTTTCTCCCGGTCCGTGGAGCTAGGGGTGAGCATCAGTGTTTCTCCCGGTCCGTGGAGCTAGGGATGAGCATCAGTGTTTCTCCTGGTCCCTGGAGTTAGGGATGAGCATCAGTGTTTCTCCCGGTCCATGGAGCTAGGGATGAGCATCAGTGTTTCTCCTGGTCCGTGGATATAGGGGTGAGCATCAGTGTTTCTCCTGGTCGGTGGAGCTAGGGATGAGCATCAGTGTTTCTCCCGGTCCGTGGAGCTAGGGATGAGCATCTGTATTTCTCCTGGTCCCTGGAGTTAGGGATGAGCATCAGTGTTTCTCCCGGTCCGTGGAGCTAGGGATGAGCATCAGTGTTTCTCCCGGTCCCTGGAGCTAGGGATGAGCATCAGTGTTTCTCCCGGTCCATGGAGCTAGGGATGAGCATCAGTGTTTCTCCTGGTCCCTGGAGTTAGGGATGAGCATCAGTGTTTCTCCCGGTCCATGGAGCTAGGGATGAGCATCAGTGTTTCTCCCGGTCCGTGGATATAGGGGTGAGCATCAGTGTTTCTCCCGGTCTGTGGAGTTAGGGATGAGCATCAGTGTTTCTCCTGGTCCGTGGAGCTAGGGATGAGCATCAGTGTTTCTCCTGATCCCTGGAGTTAGGGATGAGCATCAGTGTTTCTCCCGGTCCGTGGAGCTAGGGATGAGCATCAGTGTTTCTCCCGGTCTGTGGATATAGGGGTGAGCATCAGTGTTTCTCCCGGTCCCTGGAGCTAGGGATGAGCATCAGTGTTTCTCCCGGTCCCTGGAGTTAGGGATGAGCATCAGTGTTTCTCCCGGTCCCTGGAGCTAGGGATGAGCATCAGAGTTTCTTCCGGTCACTGGAGCGTGGGATGAGCCTCAGTGTTTCTCCTTGTCCGTGGAGCTAGGGATGAGCATCAGTGTTTCTCCCGGTCCCTGGAGCTAGGGATGAGCATCAGTGTTTCTCCCGGTCCCTGGAGTTAGGGATGAGAATCAGTGTTTTTCCCGGTCCGTGGAGCTTGGGATGAGCATCAGTGTTTCTCCCGGTCCGTGGAGCTAGGGATGAGCATCAGTGTTTCTCCTTGTCCGTGGAGCTAGGGATGAGCATCAGTGTTTCTCCCGGTCCCTGGAGCTAGGGATGAGCATCAGTGTTTCTCCCGGTCCCTGGAGCTAGGGATGAGCATCAGTGTTTCTCCCCGGTCCGTGGAGCTTGGGATGAGCATCAGTGTTTCTCCCAGTCCGTGGAGCTAGGGATGAGCATCAGTGTTTCTCCTTGTCCGTGGAGCTAGGGATGAGCATCAGTGTTTCTCCTTGTCCGTGGAGCTAGGGATGAGCTTCAGTGTTTCTCCCGGTCCCTGGAGCTAGGGATGAGCATCAGTGTTTCTCCCGGTCCGTGGAACTTGGGATGAGCATCAGTGTTTCTCCCGGTCCGTGGAGCTAGAGATGAGCATCAGTGTTTCTCCTGGTCCCTGGAGTTAGGGATGAGCATCAGTGTTTCTCCCGGTCCATGGAGCTAGGGATGAGCATCAGTGTTTCTCCCGGTCCGTGGATATAGGGGTGAGCATCAGTGTTTCTCCCGGTCCATGGAGCTAGGGATGAGCATCAGTGTTTCTCCCGGTCCGTGGATATAGGGGTGAGCATCAGTGTTTCTCCCGGTCTGTGGAGTTAGGGATGAACATCAGTGTTTCTCCCGGTCCCTGGAGCTAGGGATGAGCATCAGTGTTTCTCCTGGTCCCTGGAGTTAGGGATGAGCATCAGTGTTTCTCCCGGTCCATGGAGCTAGGGATGAGCATCAGTGTTTCTCCCGGTCCGTGGATATAGGGGTGAACATCAGTGTTTCTCCCGGTCCCTGGAGCTAGGGATGAGCATCAGTGTTTCTCCCGGTCCCTGGAGTTAGGGATGAGCATCAGTGTTTCTCTCCCGGTCCATGGAGCTAGGGATGAGCATCAGAGTTTCTTCCGGTCACTGGAGCGAGGGATGAGCCTCAGTGTTTCTCCCAGTCCGTGGAGCTAGGGAATGAGCATCAGTGTTCCTCCCGGTCCCTGGAGCTAGGGATGAGCATCAGTGTTTCTCCCGGTCCCTGGAGTTAGGGATGAGCATCAGTGTTTCTCCCGGTCCGTGGAGCTTGGGATGAGCATCAGGAGCTAGGGATGAGCATCAGTGTTTCTCCCAGTCCGTGGAGCTAGGGATGAGCATCAGTGTTTTTTCTTGTCCGTGGAGCTAAGGATGAGCATCAGTGTTTCTCCCCGGTCCCTGGAGCTAGGGATTAGCATCAGTGTTTCTCCTTGTCCGTGGAGCTAGGGATGAGCATCAGTGTTTCTCCCGGTCCGCGGATATAGGGGTGAGCATCAGTGTTTCTCCCGGTCCGTGGAGCTAGGGATGAGCATCAGTGTTTCTCCCCGGTCCCTGGAGCTAGGGATGAGCATCAGTGTTTCTCCCGGTCCCTGGAGTTAGGGATGAGCATCATGTTTTCTCCCGGTCCGTGGAGCTTGGGATGAGCATCAGTGTTTCTCCCGGTCCGTGGAGCTAGGGATGAGCATCAGTGTTTCTCCCGGTCCGTGGATATAGGGGTGAGCATCAGTGTTTCTCCTGGTCCCTGGAGTTAGGGATGAGCATCAGTGTTTCTCCCAGTCCGTGGAGCTAGGGATGAGCATCAGTGTTTCTCCTTGTCCGTGGAGCTAGGGATGAGCATCAGTGTTTCTCCCGATCCCTGGAGCTAGGGATGAGCATCAGTGTTTCTCCTTGTCCGTGGAGCTAGGGATGAGCATCAGTGTTTCTCCCGGTCTCTGGAGCTAGGGATGAGCATCAGTGTTTCTCCTTGTCCGTGGAGCTAGGGATGAGCATCAGTGTTTCTCCCCGGTCCCTGGATCTAGGGATGAGCATCTGTGTTTCTCCCGGTCCGTGGAGCTAGGGATGAGCATCTGTGTTTCTCCCGGTCCGTGGAGCTAGGGATGAGCATCTGTGTTTCTCCTGGTCCGTGGAGCTAGGGATGAGCATCAGTGTTTCTCCCGGTCCCTGGAGCTAGGGATGAGCAGCTTCCCTTTCATGATGGCCCCGTTGCTCCAGGACGCTGTCAGAGTTTGATGGCAGAGGGTCATGAGGTTGAGGGAATCATTGACCTCACGGTGCTGAAACAGTTCTTCGCTCTCTCTCCACTCATCCTCTTTCTTCTTTCTCTTCCCCCACTTTCTCGTCTTGGCCCTTTCCCCAGGTCTTGCAGCAAAAATCCTCCTCGACCACCACCATTGATCAAGCTGGGTAGTACCAAAAAGCCTGATGCAAAATTGGGAATTGGATATGAGCGCTATTAGTTACCCTTTTTACTCACTCTAGTAAATCATTACCTACACCGGTTTCTTGTTAGTCTTTTCTTACTTTGTGTTTCAGTCTTTGTTTGTTGGTCGTTGCCTGCACTCAAGGCTCTCGTTTTTTTTTTTTTTTTTTTACAAAAGGCCGAGACTCTTAGCTTAGCTTAGACTTAGCGATGAATCCACAATATATTTGATCTGTATAAAAGTTTTTTAACAAATTGTGGCCTAAAAGCTGCTTTCCTACTCGTGAGATCTACAACCCCCTGCCCACCTTCTGCCTTTGATACCACAAAGTGTCTTTGTCTTCCAATGTAATTTATCTCAAAACAAATTAATCACCCTAACCTTCTTTTTTTTCCCCAGGACTCGAACAGGAGGCTCTAAACAAGTAATCTGTGCCACTACTGTATGAAGAGGCTACCAGGATATTAATAACCAATGATCTCCCCCTATAGGACATTTATGTAATAACCATTTCTATCTTAGTTTCTACCTAATCTAAATCTGGTATCGTTTCATTGCCCAGAGAACCAGAGAAGTATTTAAGACCAGCCTTTGACCAGACCATCTGGTAAAGACACATTTTCTCCCTTCTGTTGTTTGACGAGTTAAGCTGAACTTTTGGCACAATTTACTTTTGCAGATGAAGATTTCCCATAACTATTAACAATATAAAGTAACCTATTAATATCATACTACAATTCACATAATTCATATAATTCATATATAATTCATATTCACATAATTCATATAATTCATTATATGTACAATTCATATAATTCAGCATCAGCACTTAATGTCTAATGTTTAGTTGTGTTCATGTTATCTCTAAAATTATTAAAAAATACTTTTCATACCTTTCTGAAGTACACTTTTACTTATGTCAGTGACTATATCACATGTATTGATTTTACAGTGGTTAGAGATTCTTGCTTTTTTGTTTGTTTGTTTTACTTTGGCAGCATAAATCAGGAAATCCATCTCAAATGTTGTAATAACATGTTTGGAAACAGGAACAAAGCTCAGAGCGCGAGTGAAAGATGAAAAAGTGCCGGGCTGGTGTTGTCATGTCAATAGCATTTCCTAATGCTAGCCTAATGCCATATCCAGCATCTGATTATTTTCTGTCTGTAATACATTTATGAATAGAATAGTGTCCTCTTCTTCACAGCAGGGATTACAATAAAAACAAAGTATGACAAAAATAATAATGGCTGAAATTTGTTTTAGAATGGGATCCCTGGAGTGGAATTATACTAAGGGCTGTAATTTTTCATGAAAAAAGTCACTTTTTATATCAAACGTGTTTATCACACTAAGCAATTACAGTTGTTTTTTTTGTTTTTTTTTTCACTCATACAGTTCCACTAAAAATCTTCATGAAAGCCTTAATAGACAAGTGGACAACATGATTTACAAATAATTGTACAGATTGTGAATAGGCATATTCTATATGTCTATTATATTGCACATGAACATACATATCCAAAAAGTATTTAAACAACATGCCTGTATCCATGTAAACCTCGTTTGTGATTTTTTAAAGTGTGCTTGTACTATATTTATTAAAAATGTATGCAATTTTCTTTGATATTTTAGTAATTAAATGGCATTGAAATTAATTAATATAATTTTGGAGCCAATATTAAAAAACAAAGAAAGAGAAAAAAGCTAAGAACAGTGACAAAATATTTATTATTTTCATATGCTTCTATGAATTTTGGTAACCATCCAGAAAGGCAGTATTCCTGCAGCTCATACATGGGTTCAGTTCACATGGTATTTAGGAACTATATGACTTCAATGTAGTGTTGCTTTGGATGAAAACATCTGCCAAATGCATAAATGTACATAAAATCTAATAATTTCGAGGGTTAACTCAGTAGCTGGGTTGGGTATTGTTTGAATTTGAGCAATTCTGATTCTGCTAATCTCTTCAGATTCTTATCCATTCCCCGATTATGATTCCAATGTGGTAAAAAGTTAGACATTTAGACATCAAACATATTTATTGTCCCTGTTGCAAAACATTTAATTGCAGCTGAATACCGTGAACAAAAGGAGCCTAAAAAACAAATAGAAATTTTGCCTATACATTTAACAAAAATAAGCATCTAGACTAACTAACATATATTTCAAACATTATAAAACAAGTAAACAGTCAGTAATAAAATAAGAACAAATAGACAAATTGACAATAGCATAGATAAATACACCTGAACAAGGATACAAATGAAAAACAAAGTTTTTCAAATAGGTTTAGTATTCAGATACAGAAATGTAGCAAAGCTAAAATAACTCTGCATAGTCTTTACTTTATAAATAAAATATAGATTAGTCCTAAATAAAGTTATAAAAGTTATTCAGTCAAGAGCAGTGAGTGATTTAATTTTTCGTCTTTTGCTATTTGATAAACATTAATGACAGACCGCAGCAGTTTATCAGGCTATAAGAGATAATGCACTGATCTACACTGGCATCTGAATACAGTACTCTCTAGAGTAGGTACTTATTTTTAATAAGTATTTACTTCATGACCAACAAAATAGTATGTTCTATACAGTATGAATGTAGTCTGGATGTGTTTATATCCGCCATGTTGTCATCATGTTGCCAGCGTTACCGCCGAACACGAATCCTCATGTAATAGTACAGTGTCCGTTATACGCACAGTTCAGAATCTCGCCAGAATAAGTAAGTCACTTTGTGTCTGTTCTTTTATCAGTACTGCAAATTTGCACATACTCTTTTTGTCACATACTGTTTTTATCCTGCGATTGTCGGATGCAGCCTCATACTAACCCTAACCTAATACTCAGTAGGGCTACAACGAGTGTTTCAATATTTTACAAATAAGTCAAAAAGACTGTGATGGAAAATGTCAAATCGAATCTGTCAAAGTTACAGACAATGATTAATATTTGTAATGTAGCACAGTCTTTTAAATACAAATGTAGCCTATAGAAGCACACATACTGTCATGGCCAGGTTTAGTTTATTTAATCTCCATTGACTTTTAGTTTGTATTTAATGTATTTTTCTGTGCTTTAGTTTGTGTTTCCTTTGAGCCCGTCTTTAATCTGTTTCCATAGTAACTGATTATATTGTTCACCTGTGTCTTATTGAGTTCCTCATTATCCTGTGTATTTAGTGGACTTGGTTTGCTCAGTTCTTTGTCTGGTATTGTCTTTATGTGTGAAGTTGTCATGCTTACATTTGCATTTTGGATTTGTTAAATAAAACACACATCACAGTCACGTGGCGCTGTATCAAGTCGGACAAAATTTCTAACCAGCAAGTCAGCCGCTGATCGGTCTGCGCAGAGCTGTATGAAGCAGGCACGGCGTTATGGGTGGGCCTGACGGGCCTAGGCCCACCCACTTTTCAACAGGCCCACCCAAAACATTTCTTCAAAAATGTTTTGTCAAGAATTATTAAAAAATCGACAATAAGCTCATAATTTGTGCTAAAATAGTCTAAATGTTTAGTTTTAAAAACAATTTTAAAAAGCTGGTTATGTCTATTTTGATGTTTCTGAGCAAGTTTAGCAGACAGCCGCGTTTCCATTACCCTTCAAATTGCGCAAATTGAAATTGCGAATTGAAATACGCTCAATGGAAACACGTCAATTTCGCAAAAACTCCTATTTATCGCAAAAAAAGTTTACGCTGGCATGAGGAGGTTTTTCAGGCAATTTGAAAACGTCTCAGGTTACTATTGTAACCATAGTTCCCTGAGAAACAGGGAACGAGACGATGCGTCGAACGACACGGTGGGAACGCCTCTTGCGTGATTGCGTCTGAAGCATCTATGCCAACTAGTCCAATGGAATGAGAGAATGAGCGTCACGGGCGGGTGACGTCATGAACCAGGAAAGGATAAGAGCACTTCCGCTGCTCGCCGGCATTTAGCTTCGACAGTTGCCGAAGCAAGCCGATCGCAGGGACGCAGGAAGTATGGCAGGGGGACGCATCGTCTCGTTCCCTGTTTCTCAGGGAACTATGGTTACAATAGTAACCTGAGACGTTCCCTTTATCGAAAAAGGGAACTTCGAGATGCGTCGAACGACACGGTGGGAACGAGAATACCCAACCCGCCATAATTACAAGTACCTGAGTGTCAGTCTTTCTTTCTTGTTGATCTAAGCACTCAGCACCTGAGAACCTGGGGCAGCATCCAGGTCCAAACTGTAAAATCTCACGAATGTGAGCGGAGAGGACCAGCCCGCCGCATCACAAACATCTTGAAGAGATACCCCCTGCAATATGGCTTTAGAAGCCGCCATACTCCTGGTCGAGTGGGCTCGGACCACCAAAGGACAAGGCTGGCCCGAGTACTCGTATGCCAGTGAAATAGCCTCGACTATCCACTTACTGACTGTCTGTTTTGAAGCAGGAAGACCTTTCTTAGGTGATCCAAAGCAAATCAGTAATTGGTCGGACTTTCTGATTGAGGATGTCCGATGTACATATGTGTCCAATGCTCGCACTGGACACAACAGGTGCAGTCTTTCCTGGTCCGCAGTTGCAAATGGAGGAGGACAGAAAGCCTGCAGCACAATAGGCCTCGGAGTCAAGGTTGGAACCTTAGGGACGTATCCCTGTTTTGGGTATAGGAACGCCTTGACCATCCCCGGTGCAAATTCAAGGCAGGTGGGGGAGACCGAAAGAGCCTGAAGGTCGCCAACTCTCTTTAGGGACGAAATAGCTAGCAGAAAGATAGTCTTGAAAGTCAGGAACTTTTCTGAGACCGAATCTAAGGGCTCGAATGGGGCCCTAGACAGGCCTTCTAGAACTATAGTCAAATCCCAAGCTGGCACCTTAGTGCGGATTGCAGGCCTCAGCCTCAAAGTGCCACGAAGGAAACGTGTAATCAGGGGGTCTCGACCCAAAGATATACCTCCCACCATAGTATGGTAAGCCGCAATGGCTGCCACGTAAACTTTTAGTGTGGAAGGACAAAGACCTGACACAAAGCGCTCCTGCAGGAACTCGAGTACTGTGTTGACAGAACAGTTAACTGGATCCCACTGGTGTCGGTGACACCATAAGGAGAAAACTCTCCATTTAAGCGCATAAAGTTTCCTCGTAGCCGGAGCTCTGGAGCTTAGGATGGTCTCAGCAGCCTCAGCTGAAAGACCACTATCTATAAGTTGGGCCCCCTCAGAGGCCAAACCCAAAGATTCCAAATGTCTGGTCGAGGGTGAAATATTGTGCCCCCGGCCTGAGACAGAAGGTCCTCCTCAAAGGGATCTCCAATGGAGGCCCGTCTAGAAGAAGGATCAGGTCCGCAAACCAGATCCGACTTGGCCAGCGTGGTGCTACTAGCAGTAGGCTTATTCCATACCGACGGACCCTCTCCAGGACTCCTGGGAGCAGAGCAACAGGGGGAAAGGCGTACAGACGTAGCCTCGGCCACGTCTGCACCATGGCGTCCAGCCCCAGGGGGGCTGGGTGCGTCAGAGAATACCAGAGAGGACAGTGCGTCGTGTTCTGAGACGCGAACAGATCCACCTCTGCCTGACCATATGCCTCCCAGATTTTCTCCACCGCCTCGGGGTGGAGTCTCCAATCCCCTGGCCTCAGCTCCTGCCTCGACAGGATGTCTGCTCCTATATTCTGGTCCCCAGGAATATACACTGCCCTCAGGGAGAGTACCTTCCCCAGAGACCACAGGAGGATCTGGTGCGCCAGTTTGCAAAGCGGACGCGAGCGCAGACCCCCCTGGCGGTTCAGATAAGAGACCACTGATGTGTTGTCTGTTCGAACGAGCACATGATGGCCTCTTAGGTCCGGAAGGAAATGTCTCAACGCATTGAAGACGGCCATCATCTCCAGGCAATTTATGTGCCAAGAAAGATGATGGCTTTTCCACAGACCCTGAACCGAGCGGCCTTCCATTACCGCTCCCCAGCCGGTGAGAGAAGCATCTGTCGAGATCACTACTCGATGGCAAAGAGCTCCCAACACCGGACCTTGGGTTAAGAACCAGTGTTTTTTCCATATCTCTAAGGCACGAAGGCATCGCCGCGTAACCTTGATCATACGAAACGGGTTTCCCCTCGGGGAGAACCCTCTGGTTCTGAGCCACCACTGTAAAGGCCTCATGTACAGCAGGCCAAAAGGTATCACGTTGGACGCTGCTGCCAGTAGACCCAACAGTCTCTCGAACTGTTTTACAGTGCGTGACTGACCTAGCTTTAGCTCTATGATGGCTGACAGGATAGCAGCTACACGTACGGGCGACAGGCTGGCCCTCATCATCACTGAATCCCATACCACACCAAGGAAAGTGGTTCTCTGTACTGGAGAAAGTACACTCTTCTTGGCATTGAGCCTCAACCCCAACATTCGTATATGAGCGAGAACGACACCTCGGTGTCGAACCGCCAACTGTTCTGATTCCGCTAGAATCAGCCAGTCGTCGATATAATTCAAAATGCGTATGCCCTGAAGCCTGAGAGGGGCTAAAGCTGCATCCATGCATTTCGTGAATGTGCGGGATGACAGAGCTAGGCCGAAAGGAAGAACCCGATACTGGTATTCTTTGCCCCTGAAAGAAAACCTTAGGAACTTCCTGTGCTGAGGGAGGATGGAGATATGGAAGTATGCATCCTTTAGATCTATCGTGACGAACCAGTCCTCGGATCTGATTTGGGTCACGATCTGTTTGATGGTCAACATCTTGAACTTGAGTTTCTGAACTGACCGATTCAACAGGCGAAGATCTAAAATGGGACGCAACCCCCCATCCTTCTTTGGAACAATGAAATAACGGCTGTAAAAACCCGATTCTCTGTCGGGAGAGTACACCTGTTCTATAGCTTCTTTTGCTAACAGGGCCTTTACTTCCTGTTCCATTACCAGAGCCTGCTCGGGACGCACCACTGTGGGCAGCACCCCGCTGTAACGAGGAGGACGAGAACCGAACTGGATTCTGTATCCTATCTCTACAATCTGCAGGACCCAAGGAGAAATATTCGGCAGAAGTTTCCACGCTGCCAGAAAATTTACTAAGGGAACCAGCCTCTCGAGGCTGGTCTCTGGTGTTACTGAGAGAGCCAAATCTGGAGCCTGAAACATAATGGCAGGAACTACCTGACCTGACTGCTTTAAAGCCCCCCTCAGAGGGCGCGAAACCGATGCTGTGCCGCAACACAGCATCATTGACTCGCTGGAGACCACTGCGCCCTGAAGCACCGGAGGTGGCAGGGTTGGCAGGAGGGCCTCGTGAGGACCCCGAAGTGGAACGGGCACCGTGTGATGAGGTGAACACCACTCCACTTCGGTCGGGGCTGTCCCCACAGGCCTGGTGCCTAAGCATCAGGACCTTTTTTTTTTTTTTTTGAGCCGAAGCCTTCTTCGCCTGAAGAACGGTCCTCAGATCCGGCTTAGGCTTAGTCGACTTCGGTTGAGAGGGTTGCGTCTGTCTCCAATATCTACGTGGAGGTGCACGAGACGCAACACTCTCTTTTTGTTGCACACGATATGATGAGCTATGCGGCTGGGGCTGCTCACGCCCAGCATCCCCAGGGGGCTGGACACGGCGAGGGATAAACTTTTTAAATACATCAGACTGTTTTTTAGTCTCCTGGAACCTTTCCACTGCAGCGTGGACTGCGTCACCGAAGAGACCAGAGGGTTCAAGAGGAGCGTCTAATAAAAAAGTTCGATCTTTATCTTTAATCTCAGAAAGATTTAACCATAAGTGCCTCTCAGTGGCTACCAAAGCTGCCATAGACCGCCCAATAGCTCTAGCGGTCTCTTTAGTAGCCCTGAGAGAAAGATCGGTAGCCCTACGAAGTTCTCGAACATCGTCATGACTAACACCCTCACTGTTATCCAAATCCCCCAGCAGGTCAGCCTGATAAGCCTGGAGCAGCGCCATGGTGTGTAAACACGCTCCAGCTTGACCTGCCGCCGCATAAGCTTTGCCCACTAAAGTGGATGTAGTTTTGAGCGGTCTAGTGGGCAAAACTGGGGCTCTCATAGTCGATGCTGGACCAGGCGCGAGATAACTCGCTAAATTTTGCTCAGCCTGGGGCATCGATTCATAACCATATTCTTTTAGCCCTCTAATTCTTGAATAAGTGGTGGTTTGAGGGCTAAAAACACGAGATGAATATGGCTTATTCCAAGATCTAGATATTTCGCTATGTAAATCAGGGAAAAATGGGAGCCCTCGTGGTGGACATAATGTGGCTGAAGAGAGAAATCGCTCATCTAACTTGCTTGTAGGGCGAGTGTTTTTATTCTCAGATGGCCATTCAATATTTAACTTCTCTACAGCTCGTGACATGACATCCACCAGCTCATCATACGCCGGGGAAATAAATTGTGTATCCCTTTCCCCCGTGTGTGCATTCTCACTTTCAACACTCATAACATCAACTTCCTCAGAAGAAGAACAATGCAGAAAGGGAGAGCTCTCTTCCCGGGCGGGAGAAACCGCAGAGCGTGCTTCCGACACCGGGAGAGGAGAGCTAGATCTCCCAGGTAGGGAAGGAGAAAAGGTCCGCGGACCCGTCTCCAACCCCTCTGAGAGATCTAACTGCGATCCCCAAGAATGCATTCTCCGCGTTGCCTCGGCAGACGCGGGTCCTGATCCTTGTGGATCGCGAGCCTGCCCACTCTGTTTATCAAAGAGTGACAGGCGGGATCTGAGCATGCGAAGCGGTAGCTTCTCACAATGCTGGCACTCAGCCCCCTCGAAGGCTGAGGCTGCATGCTCAAATCCCAAACAAATCACACAAAGCTCGTGTGTGTCCCCACCCGTTAAATAACGCAGGCAGGGAGGAACACACTGCTTGTAAACTTGTTTCGCCATCACGTTTCCAACAATATTGTAACAGACAACAATAAATAGACAGAGACAGTTTGACACAGATCGCTTGCTGAGGCAACAGAAGCTAAATGCCGGCGAGCAGCGGAAGTGCTCTTATCCTTTCCTGGTTCATGACGTCACCCGCCCGTGACGCTCATTCTCTCATTCCATTGGACTAGTTGGCATAGATGCTTCAGACGCAATCACGCAAGAGGCGTTCCCACCGTGTCGTTCGACGCATCTCGAAGTTCCCTTTTTCGATAAAGGGAAAGGAATATTTCGCAAAACTGCAAAAGAAACAGTTTTTGCGCATTTACAGCCACCTGAAGACGCAGTGGTTGGTCCGTGGTATACGCAAATAATAATAGGCTAATAATTATCATTATTATAACATTTATTAGGCAACATATTCAGAAGACGCTTTAATCCAAAAAAGTAACAAAGAAATTCGTCAAATGTCATTCATAATGGTAGATAAAAATAATAATACAGGGCTAAGATTTCTCACAAATAAACACAAGATTTTGACGCATATCCAAGTGTGTGTGTGTGTGTGTGTGTGTGTGTGTGTGTGTGTGTGTGTGTGTGTGTGTGTGTGTGTGTGTGTGTGTGTGTGTGTGTGTGTGTGTGTGTGTGTGTGGGAGTGTGAGCATGGCACGGAGGCGCGCGGGCGCGAACACTTGCGTTTTCCTATCAACAAAAAATACTCTATAATTTCTGGTCATACAGAAAATAATAATACATTATTTGCAACTATTTTTATTTGTGTAAACTCACAATAACAAGAAAACGTTGTGCTTTTGTAAAATAAAATAAAACAATCAGGCGGTTTCATGATCTCCATGAACTGGAGCGCGAGAACTGAAACAAAGTATAGCCTATAGGCTAAAGCTTGAAATGTCCACTTTAAAACGAACAAATTCGAATCGAAAGTTAATACCTTCTGCTTATGTAATCCGTAGGAAAGGTGCATTTCTCTCTAATGGTGCATCAGCCTTACAGCGGAGATGGAGATGTTTTTAGCCAACACTAATTTAGAAAACAGTTTATTAATAAACAATTAAAATGCCTCATTATTTTTTCTTTATCATTAGCCTATAACTCCCCTAAATCACCTTTCTGTATGCTGTGGTTCCAGAGACATAAATATGGCTCTTCTCATTCAGCACTGTGGGAAAAATATCATTTCCAGGTTCTAATTTGGCCTTAGAAAACGTACTCGGTTACTAACGTAACCTCGGTTCTCTCTAGAGAGGGAACGAGTACTGCGTAATATCTTACGCTATGGGGAAAACTCTTTTCCTCGAGATATTGAAGCCAAAAATTATCCTTAATTTTTAAAATGTAAAACGCTTGGCAGCAGCAAGCAGACAAGGGCGAGACAGCTCGCGCGCCCATTGGCTGCCTTGCTGGAAAAGCAGCAGCCTATCGAGTGAGGCACTGCGTGACGTAATGACGAATGGGGGCGCTTCGCGCCCATTTCGTCATGTCCCGCCAGTAAAGGCGTGGTCTCGCCCTATAATACCCTCGATAGCTGTATTTCCTCTGATTTTTCAACGCCGAAGCGAACCAGAGCGTATTCCAAGCACGGCAAGATACGCAGTACTCGTTCCCTCTCTAGAGAGAACCGAGGTTACGTTAGTAACCGAGTACGTTCTCTTACGAGAGTATCTCTCGTACTGCGTAATATCTTACGCTATGGGGAACACCATGTAACACGCCGTGCGGACAGGGATCCAACACCAGAGTCCCAGGCCGAAGCCCGGGGCGCATCTAGTGCACAATCACCACAACTCTCACAGAGTAGAGGAGAGGCTAGAAGCATCACTCCTTTATAAATAGTCCCGTAGGGGTATCAGACCCGTAAGGGTACCACACTCATGGAGCTGCCGCATCGGACTGAGCGATGCACAGGCCAACACTCCACACATAAGCCGCATGGCGGCAGATAAGCCCGAAGTTCAGACCGCCAAAAGCTTAGCTTGTAAGGCGGGAACCTCCAGGTTATAGTATTTTATAAATGTAGACGGCGAGGCCCAGCCCGCGGCCATACAAATATCTTGCAGGGTAACCCCGCTAGACCATGCCCACGAGGAGGCCATGCCTCTTGTGGAGTGCGCTCTAACACCCAAAGGGCACTGTAGGCCCTTAGAAGTGTAAGCCAGCGCAATGGCACCGACTATCCTTCTGGATAGGCTCTGTTTCGAAGCGGCAAGTCCCTTAGCACGGCCGCCAAACGAAACGAAAAGCTGCTCAGTCTGTCTGAAACCAGACGAGCGGGACACATAAGCCCTTAGTGCCCTGACAGGGCAAAGGAGACTCGCGTCCTTCTCCTCATTGAGAACCGGAAGGGCAGACAGGGAAATCACCTGGGCCCTGAACGGTGTGTTGAGGGATTTTGGCACGTAGCCGTGCTTCGGTTTGAGTATGACCTCTGAGTCATTAGGTCCAAACTCCATGCATGACGCGCTCACTGAAAGCGCTTGCAAGTCCCCTACGCGCTTCACTGAAGCGAGAGCCATAAGAAACGCTGTCTTGAAAGACAAGTGTTTCATGTCTGACGACTGGATTGGCTCGAATGGGGCACCTTTCATGGCCTCCAAGACCGTGGAAAGGTCCCATGTCGGGACTGAAGGGGGCCTGGGAGGGTTTAGCCTCCGAGCTCCTCTAAGTAAACGCACGACTAAGTCGTTCTTTCCTAGTGACTGGCCAGACACCGGTTTTGCAAACGTTGCTATGGCCGCCACATATACTTGAGCGTGGAAGGGGTCCTGCCCTTATCCAGTAGCTCCTGAAGGAAGGAAAGCACTTCCGTAACCCCGCAGTCTACAGGTGAAAAGCTCTGCGCTTGACACCAAGCAGAGAACACAGACCACTTCGAGGTGTAGAGCCGTCTGGTAGACGGGGCTCTAGCCTGCGCGATCGTGTTTAACACTCTCTCTGGGAGGTCACCGGGTACCCGTTGATGGCCCATGCGTGCAGGGACCACAAATCCGGGCGAGGATGCCAAATCGAGCCTCCCGCCTGAGAGAGGAGGTCTCTCCTCAGCGGTAAAGGCCATGGGACAGCGCTGGTCAGCTGCATCAGGACAGGGAACCACGACTGGTTTGTCCAGAGCGGAGCTATGAGTAGCACTGGGCATCCCTCCCTCCTGATTCGCTCCAACACCTGAGGCAGGAGTGAGACAGGGGGAAAAGCATATAGGGGGCGGCGGGGCCAAACATGGGCCAGCGCCTCCCGGCATTTCGAGAAGAATCTCGGGCAGTGAGCGTTTTCTTGGGACGCGAACAGGTCCACCTGCGCTTTGCCAAACGTTTCCCACAGCAGCTGGATCGTCTGCGGGTGCAGAGACCATTCTCCTGCTGGGACGTTGTTTCTGGACAGCCTGTCTGGCCCCACATTTAGGTGACCAGGCACATGCGCCGCTCTCAGCGAGAGCAGGTTGTGCTGAGCCCAGACCAGGAGGCGTCCCGTCAGCCTGTAAAGGTTTCGGGACCTGACGCCGCCCTGGCGATTTATGTACGCCACCACTGACATGTTGTCCGACCGGACCAATACGTGGTGGCCTTTTATCTGGGGACAGAAGCGCCATAGCGCTTTGTCGACTGCTATTAATTCCAAGCAGTTTATGTGAAGGAGCTTCTCCCGTACTGACCATAGGCCAGCTAGCGGTCTGCCCTCGAGCAGCGCTCCCTGCCCCGAAGTGGAGGCGTCCGTAGACACCACCTTCACACTCGAGGGGATCCCCAGACTCACACCCGACTGATACCAGTCGGTTGCTTTCCATGGTTTCAGAGCCGAAATGCACTGAAGGTCTACCCTGAGGCGAAATAGACCTGCGGTCCACGCCCTGGGGGGAACTCGTGCTTTTAGCCATAGCTGCAGTGGGCGCATGCGGAGCAGGCCCAACTGGAGTACGGAGGCTGCTGAGGCCATCAGACCCAGCATTTTCTGAAACCTTCTAAGCGGGACTATAGAGCCGTGGCGGAAGGATCTCGCGACGTGCTGAATATTCAATCCGCACTCCGGTGACAGGCGTGCTGTCATGGATAGCGAGTCTAACACTGTTCCCAGAAAGGAAATTCTCCGACTGGGGAGCAGTGAGCTTTTCGCCCAATTGACTGTAAGGCCCAGCTCCTCGAGGTGCTCGAGTAATGCGGCCCTGTGTTCCATGAGCTCCGTTCGTGAACGAGCTAGAATCAGCCAATCGTCCAAGTAGTTCAAAACTCGCATGCCCCGAGTTAGAGACCTGCGCGGGACGGATTTTTCCGTCCCGCTCCCGCCCGCTCCCGCAAGATTTTGTCCCGCTCCCGCCCGCTCCCGCAAAAATATATGTTATTTTCTCCCGCTCCCGCCCGCGACAATCAAGTTTCGTCCCGCTCCCGCCCGCAAAATCCCGCCTAGTTTTTTTTTTTTAGGAATAGCATGTCGTTCACTGATGAGGGCTTCAGATTAATCCGTTTCTGCTCCAGCATGCGAGCGACCGCAAATAGGTGAAAGCCCTCGATGCTGTCCTGGAAGCTGGAATGCACATTTTTCTGTTGTTAGGCTACATCTTTTAGTGCACTTGACACTTTCGACTGACTTGCCGTAAACGTCAGGGAAGTTTGTCTTTCAAAACGCTGCACACATGACACTTCAGACCTGAAGTTACAGACTTGTAGCCTACGTGAGTATTTTGCTGCATTTGTAACAGCTCGCAAAAGGAAGGTGCTTTCCATTGCTGTCGCATTGGCCTACTAGGCTACTAAAACATTTCCAAATATCAGACTTTTCTTTGTTTGGTTTAGTAGTTTTGCATGTTCCTTTCTTTAATAATGAACTAATATAATCTTTAGCACTAAACAATCCACCTGAGTCATGTGGTGCAGACATTTTGCCTCTCTGTGAATAAAAAAAATCGTTTTTATTTTAGTTATCCTTGTTGCTTGTGCATTAGATAAATAACGGTTTATTTGTTTCTAGTTGTTTTGTATCCCGCGGTAGTCCCGCGGGAGTGCAGGTCTCTGCTTTACACTCATATTTAATTTGCGGGAGTGCAGCGTATTCTCCCTCCCGCCCGCACCCGCAAGTGCACCTCATCATCCCGCCCGCTCCCGCAATGACCTTTCAAAATTTGTCCCGCGCCGCACTGTTTTGCGTCGCGACCCGCGGGTCCCGCGGGACTCCCGCGGGAGTGCAGACCTCTACACCGAGTCTCAGGGGGGCGAAGGCCGCGTCCATGCACTACGTGAACGTACGGGGTGCTATGGACAGGCCGAACGGCAGGACTGTGTATTGATATGCCTGGCCCTCGAAGGCGAATCTCAAGAATCGCCTGTGATGGGACGCTATTTGTATTTGAAAATAGGCGTCTTTCAGATCTATTGACATGAACCAGTCTCCTTGGCGCACTTGCGCGAGGATTTTCCTGGTCGTAAGCATTCTGAACTGGCGCTTCCCGAGCGTTCTGTTCAGCAGTCGCAGATCTAGAATGGGTCTGAGCCCACCATCTTTTTTCGGTACCAGAAAATATCTGCTGTATAAGCCCCCTTCGCCCTGAGATAGAGGTTCTATAGCCCCTTTTCTCAGTAGTTTCGCTATCTCGGCTCGAAGTAGATGAAACACTTCGCTATACACCGTAGTTTCGACTCGCGCCGTATAACGGCGGGGGCGTCGAGCGAACTGTAGCGAACAGCCTCTCGTTATAGTGTTCAACACCCATTCTGATACCCCGGGAAGCCTTGACCACGCATCTGCGTGAATAGCTAGGGGTAGAATGAAATCTGGGCTCTGGCCGCGGCAGGACGGCGGCTCGAGAGCCCCTGTGTACTGGGAACACAGCACCGTGTTTACAGCGTTCGAGGCGGGGGGCGCGCTGATCACAGCGGGCAGCCTGGCCGCGCTCAGCTTCTCTATGGCGGGACGCGCAGAGAAAGCGAGCGGGGCGAATCCTGTGGGATTCGGCGCGTGTGAGGGAATGTGGCCACATTTACTAAATGCGGCACATTTACTACACTGAGAATACTGTCAGCTCGCGCGACTAAATCACTGCTGTGTTTACAGCGTGCGAGGCGCGCGCTGATCACAGCCGGCAGCTTGGCCGCGCTCAGCTTCTCTGTGACGGGTTGTGCAGAGAAGACGAGCGGGGGCGAATCCCGTGAGATTCGGAGTGTCTGTGAGAAATGCGGGCGCGAGACAGCGGGCACAATTTCTGCACGGAGAACACTCGGCTCGCGCCGACTGAATCAACGCTGTGTTCACAGCGTGCGAGGTGCGCGCTAATCACAGCGGGCAGCATGGCCGCGCTCAGCTTCTCTGTGACGGGTTGTGCATAGAAAGCGAGCGGGGGTGAATCCCGTGGGATTCGGCGTGTCAGTGGGGAAATGCGGGACAGCGGGCACATTTACTGCACTGAGAACACTGTCGGCTCGCGCCGACTAAATGTGTGTTAGTTTCGTTTTTACAGAAACCAAGGGACACGCATCGTGTAGTGTAAGCGGGCATTGTATGGGCGCGTTCACTACATTTTCTGCACAACCAACATGAGTTGGTTTTATTTGTGCTAGCCCTGCACCGTGGCGGGCTGTGTCTGGGTGTGGGAATGGGCACTGGGACGTGGGCATTCTTACAACACTCGTAACACCATCGGCCGTGGCCGGAACACCAGAAAATGCACTCTTTATTGGATTTATCTGGGTAGCCATAGAAACGGCTTTTGTGCGCAGGCAAGCGGGCTGAGACACCGGCTGCTTCACTGCGAAATACACTGGAACAGTCACATTGCTTGGAACTGAACGAGCGAGAAGTTTTGGTGGAAATCTGGCCGCAGCGGGAACTGAACACCGTCACTTTCCTAGAGAGACTAGGAAGGCCTTGAGACCTCGGGCTTTATCTCAATCCTCGGCCGGGGCCCGCGCTGAGGGGGGCGGCGTCCAGCAGAGCGAGAACGTCGAGGAACACGGAGCGCTCAGCTTCCGTCATCTCGGATAGCGTTCGGATAGCGCATCTCGGAGCAGAAATGAGGGAGAAACACCCAGAAACTCCTTATGTGCCGTTCGCAGTATGTCTTTCCCTTTCCCAATTCTGATATAAAATCAGAATTGCGTGAAATAAAGCCGCGATTCTTTTATTTATTTATTTATTTTACCGCAGAATAGTTTATATCTCACAATTCAATTCTGACTTTGTAAATCGCAATTGCGACTTTATATCATGCAATGCTGCCTTTATATATCCCAATTGCGTATTATAAAGTCAAAATTGCAAGATATAAACATGCAATTCTGTGTAAAAACATTGATCAAAATTCAGATACAATTTATACAAAACGAAAATCTTAAAAAAAAAAAAAAAAAAGTCTTTCTACAAAACAAAACTCGTCTCCAGAAATATTGGAGCTTCAGCGCTTATCATTAGCTTGTGAAAGTGTGAAAATAATTTCCAGTAAAGGACAATGTTGCAACAGTCGTTGTTTAGGTTAAACGCGCACGTACAGTATCTGAGTCATCGCTGCAACCAGGAGATGAAGGAGAGCTGAGATCAACATCACACATCTTTGTCTCTGCCACCCGCTAGTGCGACTATCGCAGCTAGCGCGACCAGCGCCGTTGCTAGGACGGCCCACCGCCTCTGCCTATGAGTCCTAATAAATGCAATTTCAACTATTTCTGAAGTGCTTCTTTTATAAAGAACACCGCTTTTTCTTTTATCGGGAAACGCAGCCCAGGTATGATGCGTCATGGAGATTCCAAAGCGCTCTTCTTTGGTCAGAACCAAGGAGAGCGATCGCGCATAGGTCCGTCCTGACTTCATGCACCGAAACTTTTTACCAATGCAAAAAAATATTTAAACAGCTTTACGCTATTAAAATCTATATTATGTATAGCCTACGTACGGATATATTAGTCAGTCATTTTTTATTAGGTTAAACAGTGACTGGATAACGTTTTTAATTTAAGGCCCAGTGGCCCACCCACAATTGGTCTGGCCCATCCAAACCTGGAATCCTGGCGCCGTGCCTGGTATGAAGTCGAACAAGCCTAATGAGAAACTAATTTCAAATGGCAGGAAAATTGACCAATCCCATCGTCCCTCTAAATGGGTGGGGTTTGTAATCTGTCCGCTGTGGGGAACACGATCCTGGGAACGCTGTTCAGTATGGAAAATGCAAGCCGCATTAATGAGGAGGACATCCTTGCAAATTTATTATCCACGCCATTTTCAAGATTAACTTTTAATGAAAATTTTGAATTAATTAGAAAAGGAAGACCTACACCAGAAGTTAATTTGCTGCAGAAAGCTAAAGCTTTTAAAATCATTTCAACCACAGCAATTCCAAGCGATACCCCTGTATGACAGCATCAACCATGAAGATAAAGCTTCACTGCTGGGATTCTAAGTTATTTCATATAAAACTCGGTCATGTGACAACTCCTTTTATTCCGGCTGCCGCTGTCACTTTTGTATATATTAAGCTTTATTTGAGGAAACAGTCATTTTGTTGATTTTGTGTGTCATACATTTTGTCACCCCATTCTGCTGAAATGCACACACCGACTGATGGAATTATTTGTAATAAGGATTTGCATTTTATTACATTTTGTTCTATTATGGTGAGAACTCTCAAACTCCCTGTGCTGTTTACTTGTTGCATTTCTTGTCAAAGCTAGCGTAGGCAGTATTAAGAGGACACTGTAAGTTAGGCTGGGTTTTATGCTGGGTTTACTTTTTTTGTGATGGGGAAAGGGGGTGAGAGGACCGTGGCTCAAGTCACGGTTCGCTACTGCGTGAGGGAATGGTATATCGATGGAAACAATTCACCATCACATGTGGACAGTCCTCAGCCTGTGACAAACAGCAGACTAAGAGACTATACACTTAATACAATATATTGCGATAATGAACATACACTGTGTTGTTATCATAGGCCCCTTTAAAATAACTCTTATGAATTATTTATATTTTTAAAATGCATTTTTATAAGGCTTTCCAATCAACCACTTACAGCATTGCGTGTACATGCTGCACCACAGCGGCTTGTTCTCTCTGAGCTGAGAAGAGTGCAGTAGTGAAGGCTTCAGATTAGGGTTGTAAAAGTAGAATACCAAAATATCTGACCTAAAACCTGTTCTACGTCTGTAGTGATCTGTCCTGTCTGTACTATAGTATGCTAACTGCATTAACACATTACACGACACAACACAATGAGTGTCAAATTAGGAAAAAGTATTTCAATTTTTTAAAACTGGGATCCTGATCTCTGAGTAGCACCAAGCCATAAACCGCGACAGCACCACCTTCCCGTTTGCTTTGATTATTCATAATCATAGTGCGCTTATGAAACACCTGTGTACAGCATATGGCAGGGGGACCAACTTTGATTTGAATGACATACTGAATCAAAGACATGCCCCTATTTAAGGTTTTAAGAATGCAACAATTAATTGTTAATTTCATCTTAATAATGCAATCAGTAATGCTAATAGTACAACATTAGGCTTGATGTTCTGTAGAATGCACATTTTAGAAATGATCCCCATTAACTCTTCCTGATGATGGCCAGAACTTTACTCGTGAACGCTTTTTACATGACTGATTTATAGAAGTGTCTGTTTGACTAGTATAACAATAACAGTGTAATATTTGGCCTAGACAGCAATAATTCTTCAGTTTTTTACAACAGGAACCATAATTTAGGGGTCTCACAGGTGCCACCAAAATATTGTGAGTTCTGGTCACCCGTCACAAGCTGATGTGAGTCTGTCAGATGACTCCTTACATTGTGAAGCATCTGCCAATGAGTCTCCATAACATTATAGATCATGGAAGATTATTGAATAAAAAATAATTCTATAAATTAGAGGGAGTTTGTCATCTGACCAAACCGAAGGATTTGAGATATTGTTCATTTGTAGAGTCTCATGCTGTATGATCTCAAGGAAGACACAAGTAATACAAGGGATTTAAGTACCAAAAAGATAAAGAGTAAATAACTACTAAATGAAAACTATGGACAAGGGAGTAAAGTAAGATTGATAAATGCAAGTGACTGAGTTGGATGTTATTCTGGCAGTTACACGTTATCTTATGGAAAGATAAATTGATGTTTATTTGGACTAATAAGGTGAAGAACCTTATTCTGAATTCAACAAATAAATTGAATTATTCTTTGTTATTATATGTTATATTATTACATGTGATTTTGTTGTCCACAGAAACCTGATCCAATTCAAGTGAAACTTTTCCACATGTTTCGTGGAACGGTGTTGCCGTCCTTTAGCCTGCTGTTCACTGATACTGTGAGCTGAACATTAAAATAAAGTACAACACTGTACATTATACTCTTATCCAAAAGCTATGTGTCCCTCGGTTGCATTAATATTAACATACACAGCAAATTTAACAAATTTAGATTCTCTTCAGAAATGCATTCATATAACCCCCCACTCCAATGTCAATTTCCACTTTCTCCAGATTTGTCTTCCAATATCCCGAGCCTCGAGTGAGTTTGCTCTGCCTGGTACAGTATTTCTCTGTGTTCGTCTACAGCGTGTCCCGCCGTAATATCTCTAACGCCGTTTACAGACTTCATAATATTTCCACACATATTACATTTTGGCAAATGATTGCAATGCATTCTGTGTGCAAGTCCAGAACTGAGATTGCCCGAAATAAAACAATACATTTACATTTAGTCATTTAGCAGACGCTTTTATCCAAAGCGACTTACAACTGAGGACAAAATCAAGCGAGTCATCGTGAAAAGGCAAAAACAACGCAAGAAGTGCTCAAAATACAAAGTTCACACATAGCTCGGAGTAGAATAAGCCAGGCAAGCGAGGATTTAAAGGAAAGGGAAAGGTTTTATACTATAAACTGTCTGGTTCTGATTGAAGCTCGGTATATCTACTACTTTACCTGGAGCTGTGAGGAGAACACACTCTCGTGAGAGAAGAAGAGCAGGGCATGTGTGCAGATGTACAGCAGCGACAGTTCATGGTGATTGGTTGGGGTTTATTAATAAAGTAGTTTGAATTATACACCTTTTTACTGCGTTATTATTGTACTGAGACACAGCCGCCTTTTGCGTTGTAAAAATGAGATTGGCTTATGTGATCGGCAAGCTGAGAGACCACGTATAGGAACAAAGGAAGTAATTATCAGTGGCCGGTTATTTGGAGCATTCCTAAACTATGTCTATGAAAAGGTTTTTCGTATCTACATTTGAGCTCAGAGAGGTTGGGTTGGGAAGCAGTGCTCTACACCACACCGGTCTGTAACTCGCAGGACTCCTGAGGTACGCTAGTGTGTGTTCATGCGTGCTGTCTCTGAGTTTTAAAGTGTTACACCCCTCTCTGGCCAGTGTGTTAGGATTGTGTGTTTATGAGTGACTGGATCTATGAGACCGCTCATATGCTTTATGAACACAGGTCACATGTCCTCAGATATAAACATCATGATTATCATTACTTCATCTTCCCTTAGGAGAGCTTTTTATTACTTCTTAACACCTGCTTGATACAGTAATAATAATGAAATAGGTTTGTTCAATTAACACTATACAACCTGAATTCATGCATAATTAATTAACATTCTCTTCAGACATCCATTAAGATTTTTATGGTAAACATTCAGTGGTGAAAAGACACAGAGAGATGTGCAATGTGAAACAGTAGGCTAGAGGAGTGAATCTTCTGGTGGACAGCGATTCGATTCGATTAGCTTTTAATTAAATTCGATTAACTTTTAATTAATGATTCATAGTGCCATATTGTGCTTTTTGGTATATTCCCTTTCATGTGTGTGTGTGTGTGTGTGTGTGTGTGTGTTCACGATAAACATGGCTATGACCGCCTCACCCAACGGTTCTCTGTAGCATTGCACAACAACCCTAGCAACCCCTCTTAGCAACGCAAACATATGTTTGATATATATATATATATATATATTAGGGCCGGGACTTTAACGCGTTAATTACGATTAATTAATTACAGACTTTAACGCGTTAATTAATAGAGTTGGGGTACTCGATCGCGGACTCGGACTCGAGTCCAATTTTGAATGAACTCGGACTTGTCACGGACTCGGATGAATTTGTACTCGGACTTGACACGGACTCGGACATTTGAGACTCGGAAAAATGTCCGAGTCCAGTCGAGTCCGGGCACTGGAGGACACAATATTATCAAAGCCCATCTACGGAAAAACTGGGCACTTCCTATTAGCCCCGTTGTATCATCTTTGGTTGCAGTTCCATTCGAATTCCACTGGAGGTGATCGCGAGTGAGCACAGAATGAATGGGAGTCTATGGAGCTAAACGGCTAAATGTATCTCTTTCTCCTGCTTGTCGTTGAATAAACGTAGATTTTATTGTTGATTCCGCAAGTTCAATATAGATTATTGGCCAAAAGTCGAATGAACGAGTACTTATGTCCTTTCGATTTCTTACAGGTTAGGCCGTTGTTGGCCGGAACACGCTAGCATTCTGCTACTGTGTGACATCATCACATGTTTGAACGGATTTTTAGAACAGATAAGTGAACTTAAAAATGCAATTTTCAGCAGAGTGTATTATCTTCGCCCTCCCTTTTGAATGCAACTTTCAAATTACTTGACAAAAAATTATATCCTGAGAAAAGTGGATTTCTTAGGGTTAAACCCCATAGACTCCCATTCATTCTGCACTCGCGAGCGAGCGCCCCCGCATGGACAGAGACGTGTTACTGCAGCCAGTCCAGAAACCGGAAGTAACCAGACAGTGCCAATTCTCGCCTTATTAGACATTCTCTGATATTATTCAAAAACGAAACGAAACTACTTGTGTTGTTTCCGCGTTGAGCATTGTATCCAATCACAGACATGTATATTAAGCGCATGAACACAGTGGCAAATCAGAGGCGTTTTAGTCAACATGCGGAGAATTCGCTCAAAATGTATGTTCAGAATCAGCACGAGCTTTATCCTTTCGCAAATCCCCTCATAATCAACAAAGTCTAGACGCGATATATACATGAGAGATTCACTGTGCAGTGCGGACAACTTCAGTGTTTATGACGAGAGTTTTAGGGAGAGTGCAGAACGCGGTAAGTAAGTGATGGCTTAAAGGGAGCGCTATTGACAATCTAAATAATAGTTTTGTTTTTCGTGCTTCTAGAGGACCAGTGGTTACGTTCACACAGTAAATTATAAAGAGTGATAAATGCATATAAATGTGAGAGTGAATCCGCAAAATTTTAGTTCTGACCGATCTGACCATTTATAATGCAGACACCCGCCATTTTTGTCCGACAAACCAAACCAGTTAGTAGATTAAAGTCAGTGGACTTGAACTTGAAAAATGGTGTGTATTGATTTATTTTTGCAGTTCTGCTTTTCATTCATGTTTAATTCGTGCTATAACTAGAAGAGAGTATCAGTTCATGTGCTGCTTGAACTGAGGCCTACACATTAAAGCACCACAAAACAGTATTGTTTGAATTTCATAATAATTATTTAAAAATAATAAAAAAAATTATAAAAATATAAAATAATTTAACTTTTATTTCATACCAAAAGTAGGCTGCTCTGTCTTGTATGTTGGCGCATTGTCAGTATCCTCTTTGCTCCGCAATATAAATTTCACTATGTGAGAACATGTGAAGTGAGAGCGGAATGGCTTATCGGACGTAGCAACAGTAACTAAGAGGGGCGGGTCTTTGTGAAAGGTCAATTTCATATCATTTAAATCTTTGTGGACTCGGCCGGACTCGACTCGGACTCGACTCGGACTCGGATGTTAAGGACTTGGACTCAAGTCCGACTCGGCCCTCTTTGGACTCGGACTTGGACTCGGACTCGGACTCGATTGTTAAGAACTTGGACTTGACTAGTACTCGACAAAGGTGGACTCGGACCCAACTCTATTAATTAACACAAAAAAATTTTTAATCGCACTTATTTTTGCACCGCGGAACGTTTCTCACTGGATGATTTTTGGCGGACTGATTATACTGGAGCACCAACTAGCGTTCATGATCTGATGAAGAAGCTGACGGGATCGCGCTTCACATGTTCATAGATCGCCTAGATCGCTTTGGTTGGCCCCGTGGATGGGAAATTTTGTTATAAAAAAACGAACTTTGTTGAGAGATGTGTCTTTAATGTGTTCAGTTCGGGACAGCTCAGTGTGTGTGTGACCGAGAGTGAGCGAGTGCGCTTGTCGAAGGCGCGCGTGCGCCCCTTTGTTGTTGTTCCCCGCGAAGCAGCGGATGAGTGTGTGTGAGAGTAATACGGTGATCTGTGCAGGTAGCTAGCTATGTGCAGTGTATTTCAGTGCAGTCAGTTAAATAAAGCACCTAAACTCTTCTGCAAGACGGCCTCGTTGTCCTTTTATATGCTACCATCACACCAAACAGCGTGAAGTTTAGGGAGTTAACCCCGGGAGGAGAATTACCGGCCCTGGAGAAGACGAATCTCCCCTTTGTCTCCCAACCACAGAAGCAGGAGAGGTTAACACAAATTGCACTGGTCTGCTGGACTTGGTTGAACAAAAATAAACAATATGTTGTTGCTTATGTATTCAGTCATTATTTATATTCATTATTAGTCAGTATACTAAAAATCCATGTGAAAAAAATTACTTCTCACTGTTCTCAGGTCAAATATTTATGCGATTAAAATGCGATTAATTTCGATTAATTAATTACAAAGCCTCTGATAAGATTAATTTTTTTAATCGAGTCCCAGCCCTAATATATATATATATATATATATATATATATATATATATATATATATATATATATATATATATATATTAGGGGTGTAACGGTACATGTATTCGTATTGAACCGTTTCGGTACGAGGCTTCCGGTTCGGTAGGCATACAAACCGAACGATTCCTTGGACCATTTTTCCTGCCGACAAAATCCGCGCTGGCGCGAGCGCAACCACCACAACGTTGCGCAACATCACATGGCAAACGTAATGAAAGCGGAACGAAACTGCACTACTCATTATATTGTGCATCACGGACCGTTTATCAGTTCGGACCAGCAACATAGATCTGTGCAGCGCCAAAGCCCGTCTGGCAGCGCGAGCATAGACGGAGCGCGAGCCGACCTCGATCAAGCGACACTGTTACTACACAGCCCTAAGAGATCCAGTAAAGAAAGCATTTGAATTCGCCACTGAAGTAATAACATCGCTGCGAGATCTAGTGAGAAGCGTTCACATGTCTCTGTTATTAATCGTAGATCTCTATTAGATCAAACAGCGCTGACGTGAAAACCAGGAGAAACATTGTGCCGTGAATGATCTAGTAATAACATTAGGCTTTAAGTCCACAGATCAGCAACATTCACCATAGTAACACTAATTGTAACCAGTTTGGCTGGAATAGTGAAATGCTTTCAAGTACTTCACACATCTTTTTCCAGCACTTCAAAACTCAAATATTATATAAATATTATATAAATAAATATTATTTAAATGTAATTTTTAATGTGATGACCAAAACATTATTTATTCATCCTTCAAAAATTACCCCCATTTAAACCTGAGTTTCAAGATGTAGGAAAACTCACACTTATATAAAAAAAATTTTTCTTTTAATAAATAGTAAATTTCTCTGGCATTTCTTTCTTTTTGCTGTATCGAAAACGTACCGAACCGTGACTTTAAAACCGAGGTACGTACCGAACCGTGATTTTTGTGTACCGTTACACCCCTAATATATATATATATATATATATATATATATATATATATATATATATATATATATATATATATATGTATATATATATATATATATATATATATATATATCTGAGGTAAATGAGGTATATATATATCTGAGGTATATGAGATATATACGTATACTTCAGAATATATATACCTCAATATATACCTCATATACCTCATATATATACACTCACCTAAAGGATTATTCAATTCAATTCAATTCAATTCAAGTTTATTTGTATAGCGCTTTTCACAATACACATTGTCTCAAAGCAGCTTTACAGAAAGTGCATTTCAGAAATGGACAAAGAAAAATACAGTTAGTTAATCATGTATAAATTTAGGCATAACATATCGCCGGTGTTTAGTCGTCTCTTCACAGGCGTTTAGTCGTCTCTCCACAGGCGTTTAGTCGTCTCTCCACAGGCGTTTAGTCGTCTCATCACAGGTGTTGGGGCATCTGAAGTCTTCGTGAGAGGCTGGATACAAACTTGGAGCTGACGAACGCTATTTACCTCGGGACTAGCGTCCCGAGATAACAGCAGAAAGACAGATGGGAAATAATTAGCATAGCTGATGTTCATAATATTAATGCATTCGAACTGATTCAGAAGTAGTATAAAAGGTAAGCATTAAGTGAATGCATGCTTAAAGAGATGCGTCTTTAATCTAGTTTTAAACTGGGACAGCGAGTCTGAGTCTCGAAAAATATCAGCAAGGCTATTTCAGAGTTTAGGAGCTAAATGTGAGAACGCCCTCCCTCCTTTAGTAGACTTAGATATCCTAGGAATGACCAGAAGCCTCGAATTTTGTGATCTTAAAGAGCGCGATGGATTGTAGGGCGATAGAAGGTCTGTTAAATACACAGGAGCTAAACCATTTAGAGCTTTATAAGTCAGTAGTAATAATTTGTAATTGATACAGAACTTAATAGGTAACCAGTGTAGAGATGATAAAATTGGTGTTATATGATCATATTTTCTTGATCTAGTAAGAACTCTAGCGGCTGCATTTTGCACTAACTGTAGCTTGTTTATTGAGGATGCAGGACAACCAGCTAATAAAGCATTACAGTAATCTAGTCTCGAGGTCATGAATGCATGAACTAACTTTTCTGCATCTGAAACAGATAGCATGTTACGTAGCTTAGCAATGTTTCTAAGGTGGAAAAAGGCTGTTCTTGTAACATATGAAATATGATTTTCGAAAGTCAAGTTGCGGTCTAGCATAACACCCAGGTTTTTTACTGTAGTGGATAAAGTAACAGGACATCCTTCTAAATTAAAGTTGTATTGTAAGGGATTTTGTGGGTAGTTTTTTGGACCAATAAGTAATACCTCCGTTTTATCTGAATTTAATAGCAGGAAATTACACGTCATCCAGCATTTTATAACTTTTAGACACTCTGTCAAGTTAGATAAGTTAGTGTTTTCATCTGGTCGTGATGAGATATATAATTGAGTGTCATCAGCATAACAGTGAAAATTAATTCCATGTTTTCTTATAATATTACCAAGTGGCAGCAATATATATATTGAGAATAGCAGAGGGCCTAGGACAGATCCTTGCGGCACTCCATAGTCTACTGATGTTATCTTTGATTTTTCCCCATTTAAACAGACGAAATGGTAACGGTCTGATAAGTACGATCTAAACCAGCTTAATGCCTGTCCCTGAACACCAGTGTAGTTTTGTAGTCGATCTAAGAGTATTTTATGATCTATAGTGTCGAACGCAGCACTAAGATCAAGTAGAACTAGTATTGAGATACAGCCTTGGTCAGAGGCTAAGAGTAAATCATTTGTAATTTTAACTAGCGCAGTTTCTGTGCTATGATGCGGTCTGAATCCCGACTGAAATTTTTCATAGATATCATTTTCTTGCAAGAAAGAGCACAATTGAGCGGACACAATTTTTTCTAGTATTTTAGACATAAATGGAAGATTTGAGATGGGTCTGTAATTTGCTAGGTTATTTGGATCTAATTGCGTTTTCTTAATGAGAGGTTTTATTACTGCCAGCTTGAATATTTTTGGAACATGACCTAAAAATAAAGACGAGTTAATAATATTGAGAAGAGGCTCTTCCACTACAGGTAACACTTCTTTAAGTAGTTTAGTGGGTATTGGATCTAATAAACATGTTGTTGGTTGAGATGCAATGATACGTTTATTTAGTTCTTCCTGTCCTATAGTTGTAAAGCGGTTTAGTTGTTCTAGAGGGGCCATAATTGAGGCTGAGTCATAAGACACCATAGAAGATTGTACATTTACAATAGTGTTTCGGATGCTTTCTATTTTCTCATTGAAGTAATTCATAAAATCATTACTACTATATTGTAACGGAATATTTTGCTCTGGAGATGTCTGGTTATTTGTTAGTCTAGCCACGGTGTTAAATAAAAACCTTGGATTATTTTGGTTATTTTCAATTAGTTTGCGGATATGCTCAGCCCTGGCTGATTTTAGAGCCCTTTTATAACGTGACATACTGTCTTTCCACGCGATTCTGAAGACCTCTAAATTAGTTTGTTTCCATTTACGCTCTAAGTTACGAGTTTCTCTCTTGATAGCATGCGTAGCACTGTTGTACCATGGTGTTTTAGTTTTCTCTCTAACCTTTTTTAATCTAATTGGTGCAACAATATCTAGTGTACTAGAGAAAATGTTGCTCAAACTGCTAGTCATTTCCTCTAGTTCATCTGTTTGTTTGGGTTTACTGAGCAGCTGAGATAGATCAGGTAAGCTATTTGAGAATCTATCTATAGTGGTTGGAAGGATTGTTCTGCCTGGTCTATAACGTGGTGCAACATGACAAATTTCAGCAGTGCGTATTATGCAAGTTACCATGTAATGATCAGTGAGATCGTCACTTTGCGGTATAATATCTATATCGATTGGATCGGTTCCATATGATATAATCAAATCTAGTGTATGATTTAGACGATGAGTGGGACCACTGACGTTTTGCTTCACCCCAAAAGAGTTTAATAGATCTGTAAACGCAGCCCCTAACGCATCATTTGTATTATCTACGTGTATGTTAAAGTCGCCAATAATTATTGCTTTATCGACATTGACCAATAGGTCTGAGAGAAAGTCTGCAAAATCTTTTAGGAAATCAGCATATGGCCCTGGAGGTCTATATACGGTAGCCAAGGCTAGAGATAATAAGGATTTCTTTCTTACATCTAAGAGCGTAACATTTAGCACAAGTACTTCAAACGAATTAAACCTATGACAAGTTTTCTGAGTAACATTAAGAATATCTCTATAGATTGTTGCAACACCGCCGCCACGACCGATCAGACAGGGCTCGTGCTTATAACAGTATCCTGGTGGAGTAGACTCATTTAGACCGAAATAATCATTTGGTTTAAGCCAGGTTTCAGTAAGGCACAGAACATCGAAATTATTATCTGTGACCATTTCATTTACAATAACCGCCTTAGGTGTGAGCGATCTAATGTTTAGAAGACCTAGCTTTAGAAATTGTTTTTGTTCACTGATATTTAGATTTTCTGGTTTAATTACAATAACATTCTTGCTAGAACTTACAGTAGATTTGTTGTTTGGCTTCACTAAGCGAGGAATAGACACAGTTTCTATATAATGTTCTACATTGGTACTTATATCAATTAAGTTGGGACAGCAAAGACTATGATTTGGACTTTGACTTACTAGTCAGATGGTGTGTAGCGTCTTGGAGATGTTGTCCGACAGAACAGCCGCTCTGATTCTGCTGGGGTGCAGACCATCAGGACGGAAGAGCCTAGGTCGCTCCCAAAACAGATTCCAATTATTTACAAAGAGCAGTTTCTGTTCATTACACCATGACATTAACCATTCATTTAACCCTCTGAGCCCGACGGCATCGTCGACGACGCCAAAAATCAGCTCCGAGAAATTATGATATAACTCGCTGACAGTTTTATCGATTTTCTTACCGTTTTTTCCAGCAGAAAGCTAACGAGCTAGCCATCACGGGGGTGTCTTTGGTGTCTTTCTAGCCTTTACAGAAGGTTTTCTATCCAGCCTGGAACTTGTGCATACTTTCGGAGTTTTTCAGCAATAAATCCAAACGTTTATATCCAACTTTGATACACTTGAAGTCCATAATTTGTAAATATTCCGTCATATTTGCCGCTAGCTCGATGCTAGCTGCCATTTTGGATATCCACGTGATGGTTTTTGACCAATTACAGGCTGATCCGTCGTAAACATTGGGTGCGTCTTTGTCATGACGCACCATAGACTGACGCACGCACGAACCAAGTGGAGAGCATGGTGGAGAGAGAGGCCGTTTCTCAATATGCGTTCTTGTCTGTACTTGTGTTCTTGTGGACTTGTGAAACGTCATCAGTCGCTGCCCAAGTACTGTTCCAATTCAAAGTTCACATCTAGCCAAGAACAGATCAAATCCCCGTATGTGTTCTTGATCCGCCCCGTTTACCGAGGATGCATCGAGAGGTGACTTGTGCGGACTCGAGACAGACAGGTATCCCAGAATGCATCTCGCACCAACCAGCAAGCGTCAATAGCAGAGGAGAAAACCCGCGTAATATCAAAATACTACTATTATTGTGTCACGAAATGCAATTTTAAGAGTGTTTCAGTCGAGAATGTAGTTGTTTAAAGCTCAAATCTGTGGTTTATTTATAAAGAGAGCGCCTATTTGAAAAATCTATCGGATGTTTTCGGAGTTGTGAGATCCAGGCAATCAGCGGGTGTTCGGCGCTGATCAACCCGACTGGAAGAGCTTTTCCTCGGCTTGTGCTTTGATGTTTGCCGCTGGCTCTGATGTCTCTAGTCTAGTGGTTAAACAATTCATCTATATAGATTAATATAAAGTTTGTAATCTATAGTTTATTCCAAGGCAATTTGTTTTGGCTGAGGGCTAAGTGAAGTTTCATAATTATATATATTTAGGCTATTTAAATTTAACTTTCTATAAGTTAAGTAACTAGCACTATTAGAGAGCTGACTTATGTTTGACTGAATCGTTTGCTTTATTTCTCGTTATATTGCTTCTTATACCTTTTAGGCTACTTTTATACTGGATTGATCATTAAAACTGACATTTAACAAAAAGAAACAGGGTTGTGTAATTTTATTTAATATATTTTAAAATAATTCGAATATTTGTAATATTTATTTTACATTGTCTTCACTGTATGAACATGTATAATAAAATAAAATGAAACAACCCTGTCTGTTTTTTAAATGTCCGTTTTAATGATTAATTTTTTTTAAATAAAAAACAAAAAAGGGTTGCGATTTATATTTCGTGTTATAAATGCAGTGAAGATAATCAATGTATGTGTAGCCTGAACCAGATTTGTGTGGCCATTAATATGTTTAATATTTTTGAGTGGTGTTTTATAACATTTCGTTTTATGGTTGCCTAAAATATACATAGAGAGATAACCGGAGTAGCCAGAGCGAGCTGAGTGACGCGAGCAAGAACGCACTGTTCCATTTGCAGAATAACCGGACTCGCGTCCTCCCGTCCTCGGGAGTTCGTTCTCCCGAGTCGAACTTGCAAGTCCGAACTACCAAGGACGCAAGTCCGAAGTTTGCGTACTTGGTATTGAGAAACGGCCAGAGAGAGAGAGAGAGACGCAGGTTTCACAGAGAATCACAGAGAACTAGATCTAAATCGAGCGCTGAATAATGGATTTTCAGGAGAACAGAGGTTTTTGACAGATGAGGAACTAGATTACCAGGATAGACCCAGCTGAAGTGCCATTTATTTATTTACTGTAAAAAAGTATTATAGAAGTATAAATGTAGTATAAAAGTATAAAAAGAATAGAATAAATAAAAAAATAAATAAAATATAATGCAAAGCCTGTGATGTGGCCCTCTTTGTGATTGCTGATAGGAACTGTTTTGAGGCTTGGCACCAGTGAATTTCATGAAAACGCCTGGACTTCTTTTGGAAAAAATGTAAATAGTTTTGGTTCTGTACAAGTTATAATGTTTATTCCTGTGCTCCAGGACTCCAAAGACATGAACAAACTGTTTTCCAGAGGAAATTTGCTTAGCTTTTATTTATTTGTGTGTGATTTCAATAAATATTTGAGTGATTCAATTTCCGATTTATTTTTTCATTTGTCTTTATGGTCCCATAACTTATTTTACATTCAGGTGACATCAATGTAACACAGATATGCTGAAAGTTCAATTTGTCCTGAAAAATAAGAGGTGTGTCAATTGTCTGTGCACAAAAGGGTTGATGTTTTACAAGCTTTTTTAGTTAATAACACCAGACGGAAAATTTATTGTAAAAATACCCTTAGGTCTCTGAGGGTTAAAGCAAATAATCTACTGAACCTTTCTTGTCCAAGTCGGTACGTGGGAAGCGGTCCAGACACGACGATCGTTGCTCTAGGCGAATTGCTGCGTACCGTCTCGATCAGGCTCCTGTAGTCCTTCTTCAGAACCTCCGTCTGCCGCAGCCTGATGTCATTCGTCCCCGCGTGCAGCACGACAGCTCCGACGCGCTCGTCACCGTTCAGGATCTCGGGAACCTGCGCAGCGACATCAAGAACACGAGCACCAGGAAAGCAGTGAGTGCGCACCTTACCTTTACCCGAGGTAGCACGGACATGGCGGACCATGGAAGTGCCGATGATCACGGCGTCATCGCGTTCCGACTCGCGAAGAGGGGAGAAGCGGTTCCGGGTGGAGATTTTGAAGACCGGGAGGGGCGGAGAGGTTCTTATTATTAGGAACACCTGTTCAATTTCTCATTAATGCAATTATCTAATCAACCAATCAGATGGCAGTTGCTTCAATGCATTTAGGGGTGTGGTCCTGGTCAAGACAATCTCCTGAACTCCAAACTGAATGTCAGAATGGGAAAGAAAGGTGATTTAAGCAATTTTGAGCGTGGCATGGTTGTTGGTGCCAGACGGGCCAGTCTGAGTATTTCACAATCTGCTCAGTTACTGGGAGTTTCACGCACAACCATTTCTAGGGTTTACAAAGAATGGTGTGAAAAGGGAAAAAACATCCAGTATATGGCAGTCCTGTGGGCGAAAATGCCTTGTTGATGCTAGAGGTCAGAGGAGAATGGGCCGACTGATTCAAGCTGATAGAAGAGCAACTTTGACTGAAATAACCACTCGTTACAACCCAGGTATGCAGCAAAACATTTGTGAAGCCACAACAAGCACAACCTTGAGGCAGATGGGCTACAACAGCACCCCACATCCAAAGACATTCTGACAACCATTACTGAGCCGATGATATTACACTCATGATATACCTAACTGATAGACTAAATGAGGAAATATTATACATGTCTGTCAAGTCTTTTCAGCAGCACATGCCCAAAGATCAGTCAGGATTTATATTCAGTATGTGGAGATCAGCTGAATCTTTGTTTTTCTCAGTCATTGTTCAAAACACATTTGATTTTTTATCAGACCATGAATGGTGTATGCAAGTGCTTTGGTTTATGTTTAGAAAAAATCTAAGGCTGTTGTTTTCCCCCTTTTCTGTTTGTGAAGCTTGATTCAGGAAACTCAGATGTAGATGTTTTAAAGAATAAAGCATTATTGGCAACACTTCAAAGTCTTCATGTAAAATGCACTATAAAAGGTATTCATAATGTACATTATAATCCATTATGTCTTTTCATAAGTAATTGTAACCAAAGTAAAAATGCATTATAATATTTGCAGATACTTGTTGCATCTGAAATTGGTTGTTTTCTGTGTGTTATAATGCATTATTCGATGTCACAATGAATAGATGTTTTATAAGAATTATTCATGAGACCATACAATGCATTATAAGGTGCATTTCACGGCATGATTAATCCATGAATATACTTTTATAAGGCATTATAAATGAAGGCTAGCGCATAATCTTCGAGGTCAGACATCTGGAGTGTGTGTAGCCTCACGTCTCTCCCGTCAGGAGTGTATCTGTGCATTAACCTGCGGACGCATTGTAAGGGCGTGGCCAAGAACAGGCAGGACAGGTAATGAACCAAAGAGAAGATTTATTTCTTCCAAAGAAAAAATAACATACAGGTGCAAATATAATGAAAATAACTTCCAAAATAAAGACTCAAAATGAAAATAAACTGAAACTAACAAAAATTAAACCGGCAACAAAAACAAACCACTAAGGTCAGCAGACCATGATGTTACTATGGCTGGCCAAATTCTGACTGCCATTCACACATTCACTCTGATCAATATACCCCTTAATATACCCCTTAGGTAAATATCAAAATAAACCTTCCCCAATTAACAACAAATCTTTAACTAAAAAAAAATATATACACTATCATACCAAACATAATTTAATCAACTACTTGAGGCACAATACAAAACTACTTCAAACAAACAAAATAGAATTAAACTGGATGAAATGATAAGAAAGAATCCCCCTCCGCATCGGACAGGATGGAACAGTCCAATTTCCTCTGGAACAGCCTAAATGTGGAGGCTAAAGCCCCGCCTCTTCCTTTGTTGGCCGACACATGGAATGCGGCCGTTCACTCCATGGACCAGAGGAATCCAGGACTCAGGTAAAATCAAACAGTAAAGAGAGAATATAAGTAGTGTGCACCCTTCCATACATTCCAACTTTAATAAACTGTTTAACTTATCTTGTCCTGTGTTTATTTATAATGCTAAGGGGTTTTAAATAAAGTAACAAACCATACTAAATTAAACTTCAAAATAAACAATTTAAACCATGATAGAATGAACATGTGAGGTGAGCTACGCACCCGTCACACGCATGGATGTTCTTCAGCTGGAGAAGACGGTCAGATGTATGTCAGTCTCGTTCATGTTTCTTTCTTACACACTTCTGTGTTTAAATGTGATCTGATGCATGTCTACAATCTGCTAAACCCGTGTGTTTTACAGATTTTCCTAGATTAGATATACATTGTTCCTAAGGAACCTTTCACTCACACGTGTAAAAACTGCAATGTCTGAACAGTTAAATTTGCATTACATTCCAATTAAAAATTCACTATTATGGGATTGATTTATCAATGCGTGTCCCTATAATCTTGCAAAACAAGTTACGAAACTACTGAAGTGATCTGCAGATCAGCGCTGTTTCAGACACACAGTTCTTGTTAGTTGTAAACCACCATAATGATGTATTTCCTGTGGTCTAGACACAACAGCAGAACACTGGCATTGCTGGGAAGGTGTGTGTGTGAGAAGCCAGCCTCTCTGAAACCACACACACACACACACACACACACACACACACACACACACACACACACACACACACACACACACACACACACACACACACACACACACACACACACACACACACACACAATCTGTTCCATATATGTAATCTATTGTACTGTATCTTCACAATCCTCTCTGGCAATGATTCTTCTCACTTAATAATGTTGGGTTAAAAATAACCCAACGAGTAACCCAACTAATGTGGTATAGTAACTGTGAGTTATTTTAACCCAATGCATTGTTAAAAGCCAGTTGGTTTAAATAAATAAAAAATGATTTGTTTTTATTAATGACATTATTTTAGTAAATAAAATATACTTTGTTTTCAAATACGGATTGTTTATTGAATTTGTCTATGTCTAGAATTTAATGTAAATATACATAATTGTGTGTATAAATTCAAAATACACAACTGCACATACAACATACGTATTTAACCCAAAAGCCTGGTTATTACTAGAAATTACCCAACGATTTAAAAAATGACCCAATATTTTTGGAAGATAACCCAACATATTGACCCAACATGTGTAACCCAACGGTTGGGTTAAAAACATAACCCACCGTTTTTTACAGTTTTCATTGTAAAGATGCTACACTCTTACAAATGCTGGGTTGTTTCCATCCAAATTTGGGTAAAATATGGAAAAACCCAGATGTTGGTTACATTTTTAAATTACATTTTTAAGCCAATGGTTGGGTTTGTCCATATTTGACCCAAATTTGGATTAAAAAGCCCTTCAATTTTTACCTACAAGATAAGAGAAATACAACATCCATAATCATAGAGTTAAATAGACATGGGATTTTCACATCACGATTATAGTGACCAAAATTATAATGCATGGTTATCAGTATTATCATGGTATTGTTAAAATGTGCTGGAAATGTTCTAAAATTACTGATACAAACACTGAAATCATTTCACCAATTTTATATCGGCAGCACTTGTTTCATAAAAAAGCAACATATCGTTAAAAAAGCTGAAAAATGGCATTTTTGTCAAAGTGTTTGTCATAGGGATTCAGAATGATGATTAAAGCACAGAGTCAATCGAGTCCCTCAACACCTCAAAGCTTGAGTCGGTTCCTCTTCATGGGTTCAACATTTCATTCTGTAACATCAGGCAGTTTTTATTTATGTGTTGTTTAACCCTCTGGGCAGGCTTGGGAGGGTTACTTTAAAAATGTATTCCGTTAAAGTTACAAATTACTTTATAAAAAAAGTATTCAGTAACGTAATCCAAGTACCACAATATGAAAGTAATGTAACTGATTACTTTTGGATTACTTCAAGGATAGATATTATTTTAAAAAAAAACTTTTATTTATTAAGAATAAATTATTGAATAAATGAATATTGAATAACCCTGAATAAATATTTATGTAAAGGACTATACAGACATCTAGAGGCTACAGTATGGTATTACAGATTATTTTGTTTTATTTTTAACTTGACAAGGAATAAATAAAATGGAAATGTTTCTTCAACAGGAAAAGAGAATGCAAATGCTTCTTTAGGTTGGATGTCGAGTCCTTCGATAAAGAAAGTGTTTTCATTGCTGGAAGGCACAGTTTGCACTGTACAACTATGTTGTTGGCATTTTCTTCTTTAAAAACAAAATAGCAGCGGAATTTCCGAGAAAATGCAAGCATTTTACCAGTGGGCAGCAACGTTTCTAGCAGCAGTGATTGTGTCTGACAGTGATGCGCGGGTCAGTGTATAAACAACCCGCACCCGACCGACGTTTTCAACTAACACGCCTGCAACTCGGACCGCAAAAAAAAATAAAAATTGTACCCAACCCGCTTCCTGACCCGCATTTTTTGCCCTTAGGAGCGCAAACTGTTCTTTTTCTAAATGCTGTATAATATAGCCTAGTGTTATGTAATAAAGGCTTGATTTAGGCTGTTCATTTATTTCGTTTCATTTTCTTAACGATTAAGATTCTGCATGTGTTTATCCAGTCTAATTGAAGTGTGCGTCTCTCCTCCGACGTTCCCAACAAAAACCCGCCTAACATTCTTAACATTCAAAAGGTAGCCTAAATAAGGATTTCCCACTTGTATTAGTAGGTATTTGCGGAGCTTCCACTGCCCATTCTTCACCTTTTATCTTGCCGCATCCATCTCCTGCAGACTGAGCTCGTGCGTCATCTTCGTGCCAGTTTCAGCCAATAAAGGCCTATGTATTTCATAGAAAATTGTGTCTAGTAGGCTACTATATAAATTACAAAGATTTAATTGGTATCTTTATTTCAGACGTATAAAATACTTTTGGATGACTCGTAACCGCGGGTAACCCGCTCATTTTGGATCAACCCGCGCATCACTGGTGTCTGAGGAGATTGTTGCAGAGAGCTGTTATTTTACGCACGCACCAGCGGCGGGTGGGACTTGTGAGTCATTAATCAAGCAACGCTTAATAGTGTTATTATGCCAAAATGCAGATTTATTTAGTTTTAAATGAAACCATTGTAATCCTGAAAGTATCCCCCGTTTTTTCAAAAAGTAACTATAATCTGATTACTACGTTTTTTGACGTAACTGTAACTAATTACAGTTACTGGATTTTTGTATCCTGATTACATAACGCCGTTACATGTATTCCGTTACTCCCCAACCCTGCCTCTGGGGTCAGCAGTATCGTTTATCAGTGCAAAAGAGACTCAAAAAACGTCTCAGGTTACTATTGTAACCATAGTTCCCTGAGAAACAGGGAACGAGACGATGCGTCGGATGACGCCATGGGAACTATTTAAAATGTCTTCAGAAGCTTTGCAGTGGTTTAGGTCTTATTTGGGCGGGAGACAGCAATGTGTCAGAGTCAATGGGGTGAAGTCACCTCTGCAAGCCAACAACATGGGAGTACCGCAAGGGTCTGTACTTGCCCCTTTGCTGTTTACAATGTATATAAATTACCTACCAAAATGCTGTCCAGGTGTAAACTGTCAGATGTATGCAGACGACACTGTGGTCCATGTTTCCACTAAAACACCCAGTCTGGCAGGTGAACACCTGACAACAGCATTAAAGAATATCTCTAACTGGCTCGAGTTATCACATCTATCGCTAAATGTTAAGAAAACAGTCTCCATGTGTTTCTCTATACGAAACAGGTCGGTTAGCGATATGTTTGAGGTACAAATAAAAAATGAAGCAATAGAAGCAGTCAATGAAGTCAAGTACCTTGGGATTATTCTGGATAAAAATTTAAAATTTGATAATCATGTTAAGTACATCTGCAATGATATTCTCACACCTATCATATTGCGTCACATCATGGTCACAAATCTCTCCAAATAAATTAATACCGATTCTTTCACTCTACAAACAGGCAATAAAAATCATGGACCAGAAACCGATAAGATGGCATCATTGTGATGTTCTAAGAAAGCATAAGCTTCTTGGTTTTGACAGTTTTATTGATTTTAATTATATTAAATTGGCTTTCAAATGCCTAAATAATCATGTTTCACCACAGTTTTCTAAATTAATCAGTAGACGCCAAAGCTCTCATGAGGCGAACACACGAGCCACTATCAGAGGTGACTGTTTAGTCCCAAAGTGTAAGACCTCCTTTGGTCAGTCTGCCTTCTCAGTAAAGGGGCCAAAACTCTGGAATGCTTTGCCTACTGATTTAAAACTAGAGACCGATGGCAAATATTTTAACAGAGGACTTAAACAATGGCTAAAAACCAAACAGCAGTGTTCCCATGATTAACTAATATGATATTCTCTGACTCAGATGCTTCTGCTTTATAATTTATGTATGCAAATTGTTTTTTCTTCTCTCTGAAATTATATGGTATATTTTAGATATCCTTTTCTGTTAGTATTTTTAGTATTATTATGCTTATTAGTCTTGTTGTTGTGTTTTACTTACAAAAGCCTCCCGTGGACAGGTGTTGAAAATTAGCATGTGTGCTAAAACACTTAAACAAATGCATATGGTTCGTCCAATGTAATTGTATGTCCATGTCAAATAAATAAATAAATAAATAAATAAACGCCTCCAGCGTGATTGCATCTGAAGCATCTATGTCAACTAGTCCAATGGAAAAAGAGAAAAAGCGTCACGGGCGGGTGACGTCATGACCAGGAAATGATAAAAGCACTTCCGCTGCAAACCGGCAGTTAGCTTCGAAATTTGCCGAAGGAAGCCGATCGCAGGGACGCAGGAAGTATGGCAGGGAGACGCATCGTCTCGTTCCCTGTTTCTCAGGGAACTATGGTTACAATAGTAACCTGAGACATTCCCTTTATCGAAAAAGGGAACTCGCGATGCGTCGGATGACGCCGTGGGAACGAGAATACCCAAAGCGCCAGAATTCCAAGTACCTGAGTGTCAGTCTGTTGTGTCAGGACAGAAACCTGCAGCACAATAGGCCTCGGAATAATGGTAGGCAACTTTGGAACATATCTATGTCTCGGGAAAGATTGCCTTGGCCATCCCCGGTGCACTCAGGCAGTTGGGGACCGAAAGGGCCTGAAGGTCTGACTCATAGGGACGAATAGCTAGCAGAAATAGTCTTAAAAGAAAGGAACTACTCTGAGACCAAATCTAAGGGCTCAAAGAGCCCCAGATAGGCCTAAACTATTGTAAGGTCCCAAGCCAGCACCCTAGTGCAAGTTGCAGGCCTCAGCCTCTGGGTGCCACGAAGGAAACGAGTGATCAGGGGGTCTCGACCCAAAAACGTACCATCCACCAGGGCGTGGAAAGCTGCAAAGGCCGCCACGTATACCTTAAGCGTGGAGGGACATAGACCTGACACAAAGCGTTATAGCAGAAATTCAATACTGTGTTGCTGAACAGATAACCGGATTCCACTGACACTGGTAACACCAAGACATGAAAAAACTATTGAAATAGTGAATATAGTTTCCTCGTAGCGGGAGCTCTGGAGCTAGAACGGTCTCAACAACCTCAGTTGAGAGACCACTCTAAATGAGTTGGGCCCCCTCAGAGGCCAAACCCACAGGTTCCAAATCTCTTTGGTCGAGGGTGAAATATGATCGGGATCAAGCACATGATGGCCCCTTAGGTCTGGAAGGAAATGTCTCAACGCATTGAAGACAGCCATCATCTCCAGGCAATTTATGTGCCACGAAAGATGATGACTTTTCCACAGACCCTGAACCGAGCGGCCTTTCATTACCGCTCCCCAGCCGGTGAGGGAAGCATTTGTCGAGATAGTAGCTCGATGGCAAAGAGCTCCCAACACCGGACCCTGGGTTAAGACCCAGTGCTTCCTCCATATAACTAAGGCCTTGATATACGAACTGGGTTTCCCCTCGGGGAGAACCCTCTGGTCCTGAGCCAGCACTGTAAAGGTCTCATGTACAGCATGCCAAAAGGAATTCCGTTGGACGCTGCTGCGACAAGACCCAACAGTCTATTGAACGTGCAGGGTGATAAAGCTAGGCCGAAAGGAAGAACCCGATATTGGTATTCTTTGCCCCCGAAAGAAAACCTTAGGAACTTCCTATGCTGAGGGAGGATGGAGATATGGAAGTAAGCGTCCTTCAGATCTATCGTGACAAACCAGTCCTCGGATCTGGTTTGAGTCACGATCTGTTTGAGTGTCAGCATCATGAACTTTTAGTTTCTGACTGACCGATTTAACAGATGAAGATCTAAAAAAGGGGACGCAACCCTCCATCCTTCTATGGAACAATGAAATAACGGCTGTAAAAACACGACTCTCGGTCGGGTGAGTACACCTGTTCTAAGCTTCCTTTGCTAACAAGGCCTTTACCTCCTGTTCCATTACCAGAGCCTGCTCAGGATGCACCACTGTGGGTAACACCCCGTTGTAACGAGGAGGACGAGAACCAAACTGGATTCTGTATCCTTTCTCTACAAACTGCAGGACCCAACGAGAAATATTCGGCAGAAGCTTTCACGCTGCCAGAAAATTTACTAAGGGAACCAGCCCCTCGAGGCTGGTCTCTGGTGTTACCGAGACAGCTAATCCTGGAGCCTGAAACATAATGGCAGGAACTACCTGAACTGGCTGCTCTAAAACCCCCCTCAGAGGGCGCGAAACCGATGCTGTGCCGCAGCATAGCATCAGCGACTCGCTGGAGACCGCTGCGCCCTGAAGCACCAAGGGTGACAGGGTTGGCAGAACGGTCTCGTGAGGACCCTGAAATGGAACGGGCACCGTATAATGAGGTGTACACCGCTCTACTTCAGTCGGGGCTGTCCTCACAGGCCTGATGCATGAACATCAGGACTTTTTTATTTTTTGAGCCGAAGTCTTCTTCACCGAAGAACGGTCCTCAGATCCGGCTTTGACTTAGAAGACTTCGGTTGAGAGGGTTGCGTCTGTCTCCAGTATCTACATGGAGGTGCACGAGACGCAGCACTCTCTTTCTGTGCACATAATATGATGAACTCGTCGGCTGGGGCTGCTCACGCCCAGCAGCCCCAGGGGGGCTGGACACGGCGAGGGAGAAACTTTTATTATATATATATTTTTATATATATATATATATATTTTCATCACCTAACAACGACCGCATGGAATGCTCGCCGAAGAGACCCGAAGGCTCATTTTTCGCTATATCCAGATCCCCAGCAGATCAGCCTGATAAGCCTGGAGCAATGCCATAGTTTTGTATAAACATTCTCCAGCTTGACCTGCTGCCGTATAAGCTTTACCCATAAACAACTTTAAATAACGATGCTGAACCAGGTGAAAAGATAGCTGGCTAATGTTTTCTATTTCTGTTCAGCCTGGGGCATCATATCATAACTGTAATCTTTCAACCCTCTATCTTTCTTTGAATAAACATTAACGTGAGGGCTGAAAAGAAGTGATGAATACGGTTTATTCCACGATTTAGATATTCAGTGTGTAAATCAGGGAAAAAAGGGAAGCCTCGTTGTGGAGATAATGTGATAAATGTAAGGAAGCGCTCGTCTAAATTGTTTTTAGGACGAGCGTCTCTTATTCTCAGCTGGCCATTAAATATTTAATTTACTAACAGCGCGGGACATAACCTCCACCAGGTCATCATATGCTGGAGAAATAGATGGCAAATCTAATTCAACAGTGTGTGTGCTTTCACTTTCTATACTCAAACATAAACCACCTCGGAGGAAGAGTATTGATGGAAAAAAGGGCTTTCTCTTCCCGGGCGGAAGAAACCGCAGAACGTGCTTCCGATATCGGGGAGATAGGAATGCATTCTCCGCGCTGCCTCGGCAAACGCGGGTCCTGATCCCTGAGGATCGCGAGCCTGCCCACTATCATACAGAGTGACAGGCGAGAGCAGAGCATGCTAAACGGTAGCATTTCACAGTGTTGGCACTCAGCCCCCTCAAAGGCTGAGACCGCATGCTCTACTCCCAAACAAATGACACAAAGCTTGTGTGTGTCCCCACCCATTAAATAACACGGGCAGGGAGGAACACACTGTTTGTACATATGTTTTGCCATAACGTTTCCAACTATATTGCAACAGACAACAATAAATAGACAGAGACAGTAACACAGATCGCTTGCTGAGGCAACAGAAGCTGACTGCCGGTTTGCAGCGGAAGTGCTTTTATCATTTCCTGGTCATGACGTCACCCGCCCGTGACGCTCATTCTCTCTTTCCATTGGACTAGTTGACATAGATGCTTCAGACGCAATCACGCTGGAGGCGTTCCCACGGCGTCATCCGACGCATCGCGAGTTCCCTTTTTCGATAAAGGGAACTCTGTTGATTTTGATCTTACATATAAGTGTTATACATCATTAGATCCTGTTAAGTGTCTATTGTTTTGTGGGTACTCACAATAAAAACAAAGTGTTGTGCTTTTTGTTAAATAAAGAAAAATAAACATGATGCGCATTTTGCCCTTTCTGTCAGTGAGGTCCATTCTGAAACGCGTCCGAAAAAATAACTGTAACTCTGTCAACAGGCCCGGACTGGCCATCGGGAGCACCGGGACAATTCCCGGTGGCCTGGCGACTAATTTGGCCTGCTGCCAGCCAGCGTTTTTTTAATTTTATTTTTTATATTGTTAACTTTACCAGTGATCATTTTCAAATTCGTCATTCAATTAAAATATTATTAATATTAATAATAATAATATATAAAATAAAATCATGAATCTGTTAGTCTTGACTGGCAAGGCTATGATTCGACTTTACGCCTCAGCCAAACCCAAGAACTCTTTGGCCAAACGGTTAAACAGAAAATGTGAGCTGCACCCGATGATGGAGAGAAAACGGCCAGGTGGAGCAGAGAAAGGACAAAGAAAAAGAAAGCACTCCAAGAAGAAGCAGCAAAATATTGCAAAATTATTGGCCTGTTCAGGGCTTCAAGTGCAGGTCAGTTTAATCTGTAAATACTGTACTTTTTTCTTCGTTAATTTAGTATTGAACAACTGCTAGCAAATGTAAGCGGTAGCGCCTGTCTAACGTTACATTTGTGCACAAATTAAAACAAATGAGTGAAACAGCACACAGAAAACTCACAGAAGAAATGTACTGAGGTAAAAATTCTAATAGTTTTTTTTAATAACATGATTTAGTTTAACATAACACAACTAGGGAGCTAGCTGTTTGTTTTGCTGAATCACGATCGAAAATGTTACATTGAATTTATTGTTCAATAAACAAGTAGTAGTTCATATTTATTATTAAGTTACTTACATTTTAGACACAAACCATATGAACTGTTTTTGTTCTATTTCACCGACGAAAATAGTTCCAAAAGTACAGCGCGGGGTTTTGTTACTGAATGATTTAGCGTTTTGAACGAATCTTTTGTATGAATGACTCCCTAATTAAGACAGTCACTTGCCGCCATCTATTGGCGGTTTAGTTTAATGTTTTGAAATTTTTATTTGTATATTCAAACATTTATTTAAAACATCAATCTCATAACATTATTTATTGCAGTTGTAATTGCAGTGCACATTATTTAATTTGATGGGTAACAGCCCTATAGTGTCTTATTATTATAACTGAATTTATTGATCAAATGCAAGAATTTGACATGAAAGATGATGCATACATTTGCTTTACTTCTAGGTTGGTTGTTTATGTTTTTATGTTATGGTCATACTGTGAAATAAATGTAATTTAGGGGGGAAAAACAGGGTTGTAGTGTTTCAAAATTTTATTTGGGTACATAGGATGGCCTGGATGGGTGTAGGATTTCCCGGCCTGAAATTGTGTCCCAGTCCGGCCCTGTCTGTCAATACTTGTCACAGAGACACAAGAGATTTCTCTTTATGAAGCTGAAATTCTCATGTGAGCCATGAAAACGCCCACATCAGATGGATAAAACATCCAGTTTAATAAGAGTCTTGTACTTTACCTCGTCTTGCTGCGCTGTGAGGAATAATACTATCGTAATAATTCTGGAAAAGTTACCCCAAGTGCTGGTAGTTTCATTTCTAGGAGCGGATTCAGCTGATGCAGTAAGTACTTTATTCTTAACGTGAACGTGAAAATAGAGACACCAGCCACCATAGTCACATGTTTGCCGGGAGCCAGAGCGCCTGACATCAAAGCAAATTTAAAAGTGCTGGCTAATGCTAATCGTAAATTCTCTAAGATTGTTATTCACGTCGGCACTAATGATGTTCGACTTCGCCAGTCGGAGATCACCAAAATTAATATTAAAGAGGTGTTTGAACTCGCAAGTACGATGTCAGGCACTGTAATTTGCTCTGGCCCCCTTCCTGTTCGAAGGAGTGATGAGATAGTTAGTAGATTGTGTTCACTCAATGGCTGGTTGTCTAATTGGTGTCCGCAACATAATATAGAATTCATAGACAATTGGAAAAGTTTTTGGGGCACCTGTTGAAAAGAGATGGTATTCATCCCACCTGGGATGGTGCTGCTCTTCTCTCTAGTAATTTGGCTCATAGTCTTAGAGATAAAACATGACAATCTGGGGCTCAGGTCAGGAAGCAGACAAACTGGCTAAACCGACCGTCTGCTAGCGGCCTCGCGTCACCAAGGTCAGATAAATCCCATCACATAGAGACTCTTTCACCTAGATATCATCATATAGAGACTGTGTCTGTTCCCCGAATTTGAAAATCCAAAAAACTGCCAAACCTTTCTAAGGTTAAAAATCTAATTGATGTTCAACAAATAAAAAACAGATATAATAAAGATGAGCAAACGATAAAGCTTGGGTTGCTGAATATTCGATCCCTTAATTCAAAATCGCTCATAGTTAATGATAAGATTAAAGACTATAACCTAGATGTGCTGTGTTTGACAGAAACCTGGCTAAAACCAAACGATTACATTACTTTAAATGAGTCCACTGCGCAAGATTATTGTTAAAAACATGAGCCTCGTCCGAAAGGCAAAGGGGGAGGTGTTGCTGTAATTTATAGTAATATTCTCAAAACCACTAAGAAATCTAGTTTTAAATATACTTCTTTTGAAGTGTTGGTGCTTAATGTAAAAATTTATAGTGTAAACAATAAATCACGTTTGAGAATTCTACTGGCTACTGTATACAGGCCACCAGGGCACCATAAAGATTTTATCAAAGAATTTGCTGACTTTCTATCAGAATTAGTATTGGCTGCAGATAAAGTCCTAATTGTTGGTGATTTTAATATACATGTAGATAATGAAAAAGATGCATTGGGATTGGCATTTAAAGACATTATAAACTCAATTGGAGTGAGACAACACGTGTCAGGACCTACACATTGTTGTAATCATACTCTAGATCTAATACTATCACATGGAATAGATGTTGATGCCATTGAAATTCTGCAGCAGAGCGACGACATCTCCGATCATTATCTAGTTTCGTGTAAATTACATTTAGCCAAGGCTGCAAAGCCGACTCCTTGTTATAAATATGTTAGACCTATCACGTCTGCCACTAAAGATTGCTTTATCAATAATCTTCCAAATCAGTTTCATTTAGACACAGTTGCTCCGCTGCGCTTAAAGAAGATTAAAGAAAATAGTCCAACGCCGTGGTACAATGAGCACACCGGGGCCCTTAAGAGAGCAGCCAGAAAAATGGAGCGAAACTGGAAGAAAACAAAACTAGAGGTATTTCGGATTTCATGGAAGGAGAGCTCGATTGCTTACAGAGAGGCCTTAAAAGATACTAGAACTAATTATTTTTCAACCCTATTAGAAGAAAATAAACATAATCCTAGGTATTTATTTGAACAAGTGACTAAACTAACGAAAAAGAAAGCTTCAAGCCCAGACGTTTATAAGAAACACATGACTTTATGAACTTCTTCACTTATAAGATTGATAATATCAGGGACAAAATTATAACTATGCAACCGTCTACTACAGTATCACATCAGGGAGTATATTGTAGTCTCCGTGAGGAACATTTTGATTCATTTGTTGCTATAGGAGAGGAAGAATTTTGCAAAATTGTTAATTCATCGAAATCGACAACTTGTATGCTAGACCCTATACCGACTAAGCTACTGAAAGAGATGCTTCCAGAGGTCATAGATCCTCTTCTAGATATCATTAATTCATCTTTGTCATTAGGATACGTACCAAAAACCTTTAAGTTGGCTATGATTAAACCGCTTGTTAAAAAACCGCAACTTGATCCTACAGAATTAGTCAATTACAGGCCAATCTCGAATCTGCCTTTTCTGTCAAAGATACTAGAAAAAGCAGTATCCTCACAACTGTGTTCCTTTTTAGAAAGAAATAATATCTGCGAGGATTTTCAGTCCGGATTTAGACCGTACCATAGTACTGAGACTGCTCTCATTAAAGTCACAAATGATTTGCTCCTATCATCCGATCGTGGTTGTATCTCTCTATTAGTGTTACTTGATCTTAGTGCTGCATTTGATACTATCGACCACAACATTCTTTTAAATAGACTAGAAAACTATGTTGGCATTAGCGGAATTGCACTAGCATGGTTTAAATCATACTTATCTGACCGTTTTCAGTTTGTAGCAGTAAGTGAAGAGATGTCTAATCGATCACAAGTTCAGTATGGCGTACCACAAGGCTCAGTACTAGGACCGCTGCTGTTCACTCTGTACATGCTACCATTAGGAGATATATTTAGGAAATATGGAATTAGCTTTCACTGTTATGCTGATGATACTCAGCTGTATATTTCTTCAAAACCTAACGAAACTTACCAATTCACAAAATTAACGGAATGCATAGCTGATATAAAAAATTGGATGACCAGTAATTTCCTATTACTAAATTCTGAAAAAACAGAGATTCTAATCATTGGACAAAAAACTTCCTCACCTAATAACCTAGAATACTGTCTAACACTTGATGGCTGCTCTGTTAAGTCTTCGACGTCCGTTAGGAACCTGGGTGTGCTCTTTGATACCAATCTTTCATTTGAAAGTCACGTGTCTAGTATCTGTAAAACCGCATTTTTCCATCTTGAAAATATATCTAAATTACGTCATATGCTCTCACTGACAAATGCGGAACAATTAGTTCATGCTTTCATGACCTCAAGGCTAGATTATTGTAATGCTCTACTGGGTGGTTGCCCTGCACACTTAATAAACAAACTACAGCTAGTTCAAAACGCAGCCGCTAGAGTTCTTACCAGAACCAGGAAGTATGACCATATTAGCCCGGTTCTGTCAACACTGCATTGGCTGCGTCCCGCTAGCGTCCCACTAGCGTCCCGAGATAACAGCAGAAAGACAGATGGGAAATAATTAGCATAGCTGATGTTCATAATAGCATTCGAACTGATTCAGAAGTAGTATAAAAGGTAAGCATTAAGTGAATGCTTGGTTAAAGAGATGCGTCTTTAATCTAGTTTTAAACTGGGACAGCGAGTCTGAGTCTCAAACAATATCTGGAAGGCTATTCCAGAGTTTAGGAGATAAATGTGAGAACGCCCTCCCTCCTTTAGTAGACTTAGATATCCTAGGAACGACCAGAAGCCTCGAATTTTGTGATCTTAAAGAGCGCGATGGATTGTAGGGCGATAGAAGGTCTGTTAAATACACAGGAGCTAAACCATCTAGAGCTTTATAAGTCAATAGTAATACTTTGTAGTTGATACGGAACTTAATAGGTAACCAGTGTAGAGATGATAAAATTGGTGTTATATGATCATATTTTCTTGATCTAGTAAGAACTCTAGCGGCTGCATTTTGCACTAACTGTAGCTTGTAACCATCCTTACATCATAAGAAGGATGGCGTCTATGCTAATATTAGTCTCTCTGTTTATCCCGAGGTTTACCGCAGACCGCCGCATCCAGGGCATATCCAGATCTGATGAAGGACCATCACATGGACACGACGACACGCATTATCAGGGCTGTGAAGGCCCATGGACACCTCACCACACTCATCTCCTCACCGGCCGGATGACCCAACCCAACCAGATGAACTGGATAATATCGTGAAAGTTCTGATCCCATCTGACTCCTGACATTATGCTGCCTAACTCATAATCATACACTGTTCATTCGTTGGCCAAAGGAGGACTGGCCCCCCGACTGAGCCTGGGTTCTCCCAAGGTTTTTTTCTCCATTCTGTCACCTGATGGAGTTTTGGTTCCTTGCCACTGTTGCCTTCGCCTTTTGGCTTGCTTAGTTGGGGACATTTAATTTTCAATTGAACAATACTATTACAACATTGTTTTCCTGTTATCTCTGTAAAGCTGCTTTGAAACAATTTGTATTGTAAAAAGCGCTATATAAATAAAGGTGACTTGACTTGACTTGACTTAAGTGTTTTGTTCTAATCGTGTTATTGAATAGTTTCTGTAAACTGAATAAAGACTGTTTAAATATGAATTGCGTGTCTGAATGAATGAATGAATGAACGTTCATTCACTCTCGCTCCTACATTAGTAAATGTTATTTTTACATGAACACTATATATAAACTATATACTATATTGCTGTAGCCTACTGAGATTTGTTCTAATCGCATTATTGAATGAAAAAGACATTTTTTTCCCCAACTCTAACTTTTTAACCAATTCTGTAGAATGGCCCATATAACCTATTTGATTTGTTTCCATGTATGACTAAAAATGTGCTTTTGACTTTCATTTACATTTTGATTATATATATATATATATATATATATATATATATATATATATATATATATATATATATATATATATATATATATATATATTGTCCTTGCATTCTTTCTCACACCTGAATGAAAGGCTCATTATTATGCAGGGTCTTTGTCTTCTCAGGTGTGAACCAACTAATTATTCATGGTGGGGTTGGGCCGTTCACGCCCAGTCGCATATTACCTTGGCAAACAAAAAAATGTTTTTCACAATTTTAATCAATCTATTGTGTTATGTGAATGATTAGGCAGGATGATTTTCAGATAATTTTGAAGCAAAAACTCTAGGCGACAACTTTCATTAGTCAAAAGTCTTGTGGACACATATTTAGTATGTGTTTTGTGGCCTTATTTCAGAAACTTTCATTTTTAGTCTTTTCAATAACCATGCATAGACAATATTCTCTCAAAAATACAAACATCTACATACATGTTGCTCACATATTATGGTAGCCCCGTTTGTGCCATATAGAGTAAATTTACACCTTTGCCATTAACATGTTTATATAAATAACTGAAAAAAGTACAAATGTCAGTGTATGTCAAAACATCCCAAGGGCCCCAAAAACACCTTGGTCCCCAGAGGGTTAATGTCTGATGATCGCATTAGCTAAATACTCAAAAGCCTTTCTGTTGGCTACAAGCAATGTGGACACAAATCAGAAATTGTACAGTCGAGTTTATCAGGGCTGCCAACTTTTGAGTTCAGTTTAGAGTGAGATTTTGGGGGGGGGCGGGGCTTGGGTTATGGGGGAGGGGCTTGTTGAGGGGCGTGGCTTGGTGTGGGAAAAAATACAAACACAAAATCCTTGCATTAGCAGAAGTGTATTAAGTATATATTGATTGTAAAAGTATTTGGTATATCTGTACAGAATTTCTTGGGAGATTTACATTGCATTTAATTTTACATTTAACATTTTAATTGACATTCTGTTCTTAGAAAACAATAATTAACATTAACTACTAGGCATGTCCAGATATTTGTCATCTGGAAATGCTTTTGTACTGTTTTTTTATGATAAAGTTATGTAAAAGAACTGCTCGGTGCTGCAAAACAAACAACTCTTCTAATGCTAACTTAATTCTATATAAACTATATAACAGGATTAGTTACCAGCCTAAACTGGATGGAGACAAGGAGCGCCCTGTAACTGACTGACCTGCCTGCGTTCACAATTCACACGGTGCAGATGGGAGGGAGAACGGCTGACTACACAGTTTATGGGAATAAATTGTGTATTTCCCTCACAATTGTCACAAAAATCTCACACTGTCTGTCTGGTCTCCAGAGCCGGTCCGAGCCTTTTGGGGGCCCACTACGCGAAGACCCCTGTGCTTGACGATTATTGACACAAATTTCACGCAATAATGATACATTATAAATGAATACAGTGAGGTTATGTATTAATACAAAATAAATAATTAATAAAAAATAGATGCCTACTCAAATAAAAAAGTTTTAACTTTTACTTTACTCTTTTACTAACTCTTTGAAACTTCTTAAAACAAACGGTCTCAAAACATATAAAATAAATTATTTGCTAAAATAATGACAAAACTGAGAAATCAGAAACATAATGAGAGCAAGGGTTCAACAATGACAATTATTGTTGAAAACTGTACAAATATTATTATTTCTCAACTATCTTAATACATTGTAACTGTCCTCAAAATATTTTTTATTATTATTTTTGTAACAGACTTTGTTAGATTGTACATGACAGAATCCAACAAAGTCTGTTACTATATAATACTGAAGTACTGGCGCTCGTTGAATGTGTGTGTGTGTGTGTGTGCAATGTACTTTTTTCCCCTCTGGGCTTGCCGTAGATAGGAATGAGTAGTGCGCAGTGCGCAGTGCGCACTTGGTATTGGAGTGTCGCAGGTTTTTGGAGTTAGTGATCTGATGTGTGGTATAATAAAGTGGAGAAGAGTTCAAACTGCTATGTTTATTATTTATTCAAACTGCTACCCTTACACCTAGAAGGTTAAGTTCCCCTGCTGTACTGTTTTCTCCAACTTAAACCGACACCGATTTGTAGGCTGCTGTATCACGTGCCGTTTGAACTGACGCGCTAAAGCGATCTGTCACATTTCAAAGAGGCAAAACGTTATTTATTGTGTGAATCTCGTAAAAATATTGACAGAATCTGACAGCTGTGGATTTGTTCCATATCAAAAGTAACCTTCTCTGTCTTGTCTGTCGGTCTCAGTGTCCTCTTTGTAAGCGATTTTTCTCTGCGTGAGAAAATGGATGTGTGGCGTGAGAGCGTGAGAAAAGGGTCAATTGCGTGAGTCTCACGCTCAATGCGTGAGAGTTGGCAGCCCTGAGTTTATATTGTTCTGTAATCTGTTACTAAAGGGCTGTTTTCTGCTCTCTGACTCTGAAAAAACATTTCTGTCAGTATGAGCAAACTCAAATGTGTACAGACACAAATGCCCACTAATTGTGTTTCCCAGCCCTGTTCCTGAAGACTACATGTTTGAGCTTAGCAAGGGCACTTCATTAGCTCATTAAAGCGCACTTCATTAGCTCAACAGTAGAGACTCAGGCTACGTTCACACTGCAGGGCTTAATGCTCAATTCCGATTTTTTGAAAAAATCAGATTTTTTTGCAAGGCCGTTCACATTTCCAATTAAGTGCGACCTTTAGTGATCTCCTGTGTGAACGTGAAATGACCCAGAAGTGACCCGCATGCGCAGAAGAGTACTCAACGGTCAACGACGTCACTTGCTGTTTGCGGAAGTACCTAAACATGAATGTCAACAGTGGAGCTCGTTTTAGCAATATTAAAGTTATTTTCCCAACAGAGCCAGCACAATTACAATCTTTTCGTTTTAAGAAGAAAATTAAGAAGGAGGAGAGCGTTTGAGCGCCTTCGATTAACTCACGGGAAGAGACACGTCTGCGGCGGACCATAACAGTGCAACACGTTGGAGTGTATTGACAGGTGCGTGCTATCGGTGCTATCGTACGATAGCTAACTTGTTTATCTTCTCATTCCCGCCTACTTCAATGCAGAATTATGACGTTTGTCGCATATCAACGGCGTGCGGGTCGGATACATGCGACCTGGCCGTTCAGATTGAGGTCGCATTTCAAAAGATCGGATACGTATCGGATTTGGACCACATACCCAAGTGGCCTGGGTCGCATTTGAAAAGATCGGATCTGTGTCGTTCAGACTGTCATGAAAAGATCGGATACAGGTCGCATAGGGGCAAAAAAATCGGAATTGGGTCATTTCAGCCTGCAGTGTGAACGTAGCCTCAGAGACTCTGAGACCTGACACAGATAAACACCGCCGGTGCGCCGCAATACAGCGTTAGCAAGCGCACTTCATTAGCTCAACGCTCAACAGTAGAGTCTGAGACTCTGAGACCTGACACAGATAAACACCGCTGGTGCGGCGCAAGAACAGCGTTAGCAAGCGCACTTCCTTCGGATGAGACGTTAAACTGAGGTCCTGACTCTCTGTGGTCATAAAAAATCCCAGGATGTCCTTCGATAAAGAGTAGGGGTGTAACCCCGGCATCCTGGCCAAATTTGCCCCTTGGCCTCTGTCCATCATGGCCTCCTAATCATCCCCATATAGACTGATTGGCTTCATCACTGTCTCCTCTCCACCAGTAAGCTGGTGTGTGGTGAGCGTTCTGGCGCAATATGGCTGCCGTCGCATCATCCAGGTGGATGCTGCACATTGGTGGTGGTTGAGGAGATTCCCCCCTTCTATGTAAAGCGCTTTGAGTGTCCAGAAAAGCGCTATATAAATGTAATGAATTATTATTATTATTATTATTATTATTATTATTAGCTCATTAGCTCAACAGTAGAGACTCTGAGACCTGACACAGATAAACACCACCTGTGCGCCGCAAGAACAGCGTTAGCAAGCGCACTTCATTAGCTCATTAGCTCCACAGTAGAGACTCTGAGACCTGACGCAGATAAACACCGCCGGTGTGTGCAAGAACAGCGTTAGCAAGTGCACTTCATCAGCTCAACAGTAGAGACTCTGAGACCTGACACAGATAAACACCGCCGGTGCGCCGCAAGAACAGCGTTAGCAAGCGCACTTCATTAGCTCAACGCTCAACAGTAGAGTCTCTGAGACCTGACACAGATAAACACTGCTGTGATGTGTGCAAGAACAGCGTTAGCAACGCACTTCAATTAGCTCATTAGCTCAACAGTTAGAGGACTCTGAGACCTGACACAGATAAACACCGCCGGTGCGCCGCAAGAACAGCGTTAGCAAGCGCACTTCATTAGCTCATTAGCTCCACCGTAGAGACTCTGAGACCTGACACAGATAAACACGCCGGTGGTGCAAGAACAGCGTTAGCAAGTGCACTTCATTAGCTCATTAGCTCAACAGTAGAGACTCCGAGACCTGACACAGATAAACACTGCTGGTGTGTGCAAGAACAGCGTTAGCAAGTGCACTTCATTAGCTCATTAGCTCAACAGTAGAGACTCTGAGACCTGACACAGCTAACACAGCTGGTGCGCCGCAAGAACAGCGTTAGCAAGTGCACTTTATTAGCTCATTAACTCAACAGTAGAGACTCTGAGACCTGACACAGATAAACACTGCTGGTGTGTGCAAGAACAGCGTTAGCAAGTGCACTTCATTAGCTCATTAGCTCAACAGTAGAGACTCTGAGACCTGACACAGCTAACACAGCTGGTGCGCCGCAAGAACAGCGTTAGCAAGTGCACTTCATTAGCTCATTAGCTCAACAGTAGAGACTCTGAGACCTGACACAGATAAACACCGCCGGTGTGTGCAAGAACAGCGTTAGCAAGTGCACTTCATTAGCTCATTAGCTCAACAGTAGAGACTCTGAGACCTGACACAGATAAACACCGCCGGTGTGTGCAAGAACAGAGTTAGCAAGTGCACTTCATTAGCTCATTAAAGCGCACTTCATTAGCTCAACAGTAGAGACTCAGAGACTCTGAGACCTGACACAGATAAACACCGCCGGTGCGCCGCAAGAACAGCGTTAGCAAGCGCACTTCATTAGCTCAACGCTCAACAGTAGAGTCTCTGAGACTCTGAGACCTGACACAGATAAACACCGCCGGTGCGGCGCAAGAACAGCGTTAGCAAGCGCACTTCATTAGCTCATTAGCTCAACAGTAGAGACTCTGAGACCTGACACAGATAAACACCACCGGTGCGCCGCAAGAACAGCGTTAGCAAGCGCACTTCATTAGCTCATTAGCTCCACAGTAGAGACTCTGAGACCTGACGCAGATAAACACCGCCGGTGTGTGCAAGAACAGCGTTAGCAAGTGCACTTCATCAGCTCAACAGTAGAGACTCTGAGACCTGACACAGATAAACACCGCCGGTGCGCCGCAAGAACAGCATTAGCAAGCGCACTTCATTAGCTCAACGCTCAACAGTAGAGTCTCTGAGACCTGACACAGATAAACACTGCTGGTGTGTGCAAGAACAGCGTTAGCAAGCGCACTTCATTAGCTCATTAGCTCAACAGTAGAGACTCTGAGACCTGACACAGATAAACACCGCCGGTGCGCCGCAAGAACAGCGTTAGCAAGCGCACTTCATTAGCTCATTAGCTCCACCGTAGAGACTCTGAGACCTGACACAGATAAACACCGCCGGTGTGTGCAAGAACAGCGTTAGCAAGTGCACTTCATTAGCTCATTAGCTCAACAGTAGAGACTCTGAGACCTGACACAGATAAACACTGCTGGTGTGTGCAAGAACAGCGTTAGCAAGTGCACTTCATTAGCTCATTAGCTCAACAGTAGAGACTCTGAGACCTGACACAGCTAACACAGCTGGTGCGCCGCAAGAACAGCGTTAGCAAGTGCACTTCATTAGCTCATTAGCTCAACAGTAGAGACTCTGAGACCTGACACAGATAAACACCGCCGGTGTGTGCAAGAACAGCGTTAGCAAGTGCACTTCATTAGCTCATTAGCTCAACAGTAGAGACTCTGAGACCTGACACAGATAAACACCGCCGGTGTGTGCAAGAACAGCGTTAGCAAGTGCACTTCATTAGCTCATTAGCTCAACAGTAGAGACTCTGAGACCTGACACAGCTAACACAGCTGGTGCGCCGCAAGAACAGCGTTAGCAAGTGCACTTCATTAGCTCATTAGCTTAACAGTAGAGACTCTGAGACTCTGAGACCTGACACAGATAAACACCGCCGGTGTGTGCAAGAACAGCGTTAGCAAGCGCACTTCATTAGCTCATTAGCTCAACAGTAGAGACTCTGAGACCTGACACAGCTAACACAGCTGGTGCGCCGCAAGAACAGCGTTAGCAAGTGCACTTCATTAGCTCATTAGCTCAACAGTAGAGACTCTGAGACCTGACACAGCTAACACAGCTGGTGCGCCGCAAGAAACAGCGTTAGCAAGTGCACTTCATTAGCTCATTAGCTTAACAGTAGAGACTCTGAGACCTGACACAGATAAACACCGCCGGTGTGTGCAAGAACAGCGTTAGCAAGCGCACTTCATTAGCTCATTAGCTCAACAGTAGAGACTCTGAGACCTGACACAGATAAACACCGCCGGTGTGTGCAAGAACAGCGTTAGCAAGTGCACTTCATTAGCTCATTAGCTCAACAGTAGAGACTCTGAGACCTGACACAGCTAACACAGCTGGTGCGCCGCAAGAACAGCGTTAGCAAGTGCACTTCATTAGCTCATTAGCTCAACAGTAGAGTCTCTGAGACTCTGAGACCTGACACAGATAAACACCGCCGGTGTGTGCAAGAACAGCGTTAGCAAACACTTCTCTGATGTTAAATTATTAATCTCCAAATAAACACCTTCTTTTCACTGCAGCCATGAATATCAGTCTTCATTTTCTGCCGAGTTAGACAACATTACATAACATGATATCTGCCATCATTAAAAAATAAAGCTTTACTCCCATTGGCTACTGCATTTTATTTTATTCTTTAATTTGTAGATGATCTCGATAGAAATAATCCAAAATATATTTCTTCCCAATAGAATTGTAAATATGTGTGTGTGTGTGTGTGTGTGTGTGTGTGTGTGTGTGTGTGTGTGTGTGTGTGTGTGTGTGTGTGTGTGTGTGTGTGTGTGTGTGTGTGTGTGTGTGTGTGTGTGTGTGTGCTCTTTTGTCTTCTCTCTGTTCCACAGGAAAAAGAGTCTTGATGCCGAGGAGCAAAGGAGCCCAAACAGAAATGATTATTGATTTAATCACATAATCAGCAGCCGGCACCTCAGGCCCAGATAGTAAATCCATAACAGCCTCTCCACGTAACCAACTCAACAAATTTACCATCAAAGCCCTCCGTGCACAAACTCTAAACACTGAAGCCAAGGGTCACCTTCATGACGGAGAGAGTATTGACGTGCTGCTTTCAACATGTGCGACACTTATCAAACACAACTGCAATATCACACACGCACACGCACACACACACACACGTGTGTGCGTGCGTGTGTGTGTGTGTGTTTGTGTGTGTGTGTGAGTTGGTTTATGTGATTTATGAGGACACAAATTTGTATAATGTCATGTGTATTACACTGGTATTACAAATTATGGGTGGTTTATGAGGACATGTCAAAAGTCCTCATAAATCAAATGGCTTAAAAAACATAAAAAACAATGTTTTATTAAAAAATTAAAAATGCAGCATGTCTCCTGTGATGGGTAGGTTTAGGCACCTGTAGTGTAGGGGGATATAATATATAGTTTGTACAGTATAAAAACCATTACGCCTATGGAGAGTCCTCATAATGCTGTTGCACCAACATGTGTGTGTGTGTGTGTGTGTGTGTGTGTGTGTGTGTGTGTGTGTGTGTGTGTGTGTGTGTGTGTGTGTGTGTGGTATGTATGTGTGTGTGTGTGTGTGTGTGTGTGTGTGTGTGTGTGTGTGTGTGTGTGTGTGTGTGTGTGTGTGTGTGTGTGTGTGTATATATAATGCTTATGCTTAAATGAGTGAATTAGATGAAAGAACAGAAGTTGAGAGAGCCTCTTCATTTGTTGAACAGCCTCTCGAGTTTGTGCGATTCTTCTCTCACAGAATCTCTTGCCTTGAACACAGGTGCAAACTGTTTCCCCATCAACTAATAATCAATGCTTTCTTTGTCTTATAAACACTATTCAACATTCAGAATTTAAGAATTAGCTCACGAGTTGAACTGGCTGAATTGAATTGAATTGGCCAAACAGCGTTTCCAGAGTGCTGATATTTAGTATAACATCACTGGAGGACGGACTCGACAGCAGAACATCAGGCTTGATTTCTCTCTCACAGACAGAGACTGAAGAAACTGAACAACGGATGACAACACAGGAGAGTAAACACAAGCGTGAGGAACACACTCGACTGGTGTAGCTGGACAAATGAAGACCAGGCACTGGAAAGAGTTGAATAACCAGATACAATAAACAAACCAAAGGCGAATAACAACCCTGGCATAGTGAGACTGGCAGAAGCCAGAGAGCAGGAATAGAGAGCAATGAGTGGGATAAGGAAACACCGGTGAGGCTGAAGCACAGAAGATGATCCTCAGGAAGTGATGTGTACGGAGAAACACAGAGAGCTAGAGCTCAGGATAACATTATCAATCTTTATGAATTGTCAACTATACCCAGCACCAGTCAATCAGGAGTGTGGATGCAGACCTTTAGTAAGTAAGTAAACTTTATTTATATAGCACCTTTCACAGACAAGAAGGGTCACAAAGTGCTTCACAGTAAAAAAACAGTAAAAACAGAAATATTAAAACAAATAAAAAAGCAGAGAAACACATAACAAACAAAGCCATATCGCTAGTTAAATTCTTGTCTAAAAATATGTGTCTTAAGGTGTTTTCTAAAAGTCTCCACAGAGTCCACGGTTCTCAAGGCTAATGGAAGAGAGTTCCAGAGCCTTGGAGCAACCACACAGAAAGCACGATCACCTCTTGTTTTAAAACGTGTTCTAGGAACAGTAAAAAGGTCTTGGCCTAAAGGCCTCAGAAAACGACTAGGAGTGTGTGTGTGCAATAGATCCTGGATATAAGAGGGAGCTTGATCATGGAAGGCTCTGTAAGTAATGGTTAAAACTTTAAACTGCACTCTAAAACCAATTGGAAGCCAATGAAGAGACTTAAGCACAGGTGTAATATGTGATCTCCTGTTGGTCTTTGACAAAAGTCTTGCAGCAGCATTCTGTAAAACTTGCAATTTGTCCATGGACAAACTTTAGGGCTCTTATTATAATGATCTGAGCTCATGGTATAAGCTCACGGCACAGGTGCAGTTACGGCTGAATCATCTTCTGCTAGTCTAACCTCGGGACAAACGGCCGGTGCCGTAGGGTTATGTAGGGTTATGATCTGAGGTACAGTAGATTTATGATCTGAGGTACAGTATAGTTATGATCTGAGATACAGTAGAGTTATGATCTGAGATACAGTAGAGTTATGATCTGAGATACAGTAGAGTTATGATCTGAGATACAGTAGAGTTATGATCTGAGATACAGTAGAGATATGATCTGAGATACAGTAGAGTTATGATCTGAGGTACAGTAGAGTTATGATCTGAGATACAGTAGAGTTATGATCTAGGTACAGTAGAGTTATGATCTAGATACAGTAGAGTTATGATCAGGGGTACAGTAGAGTTATGATCAGAGGTACAGTAGAGTTATGATCAGAGGTACAGTAGAGTTATGATCAGGGTACAGTAGAGTTATGATCAGAGGTACAGTAGAGTTATGATCAGAGGTACAGTAGAGTTATGATCAGAGGTACAATAGAGTTATGATCTGAGGCACAGTAGAGTTATGATCTGAGGTACAGTAGAGTTATGATCTGAGGTACAGTAGAGTTATGATCAGAGGTACAGTAGAGTTATGATCTGAGGTACAGTAGAGTTATGATCTGAGGTACAGTAGAGTTATGATCAGAGATACAGTAGGGTTATGATCTTAGATATAGTAGAGTTATGATCTGAGGTACAGTAGAGTTATGATCTGAGATACAGTAGAGTTATGATCTGAGATACAGTAGAGATACGATCTGAGATACAGTAGAGTTATGATCTGAGATACAGTAGAGATATGATCTGAAATACAGTAGAGTTATGATCTGAGGTACAGTAGAGTTATGATTTGTGGTACAGTAGAGATATTATATGAGATACAGTAGAGTTATGATCAGGGGTACAGTAGAGTTATGATCTAAGGTACAGTAGAGTTATGATCTGAGATACAGTAGAGTTATGATCTGAGATACAGTAGACATATGATCTGAGGTACAGTAGAGTTATGATCTGTGGTACAGTAGAGATATGATCTGAGATACAGTAGAGTTATGATCAGAGGTACAGTAGAGTTATGATCTGAGGTACAGTATAGTTATGATCTGAGATACAGTAGAGATATGATCTGAGATACAGTAGAGTTATGATCTGAGGTACAGTGGAGTTATGATCTGAGATACAGTAGGGTTATGATCTGAGGTACAGTAGAGTTATGATCTGAGATACAGTAGAGTTATGATCTGAGATACAGTAGAGTTATGATCTGAGATACAGTAGAGTTATGCTCTGAGATACAATAGAGCTATGATCTGATGTACAGTAGAGATATGATCTGAGGTACAGTAGAGTTATGATCTGAGGTACAGTAGAGTTATGATCTGAGATACAGTAGAGTTATGATCCGAGGTACAGTAGAGTTATGATCTGAAATACAGTAGAGTTATGATCTGAGATACAGTAGTTATGATCTGAGATACAGTAGTTATGATCTGAGATACAGTAGAGTTATGATCTGAGATACAGTAGAGTTATGATCTGAGATACAGTAGTTATGATCTGAGATACAGTAGTTATGATATGTCAATCGTTTACAGTGCCACACATCTAACAGGAAGAATCTTCATTTCCTTTTTCAAACACAACCTATAAAAATGCCACACACACTCCTCACAGACACACACACAGACACACACACACACACACACACACACACACACACACACACACACACACACACACACACACACACACACACACACACACACACACACACACACACACACACCACACACACACACACACACACACAGTGTAATACTGTATTCACAACCACAAATGCTTACAGTAAAAAAAACAAATAGTTTGGTTTCAATCTTGCTTTCTGTTTACCGTGAGTTTTTCAACATCTCTGCTGATTACTTTCAGTCTTGTACAGAAATGAACACAGGAGCTCATGAAGGAACAGCTTTAGGTTTGAATAACTGTCAAGTCAAGTCAAGTCAAGTATATTTATATAGCGCTTTTCACAATATAGATTGTATCAAAGCAGATTCACAGTATCAATCAAAATAACACAACAATGTTTGTCTCTTAGTGGAAAAAACATCCACGTTAGGTAGGGCTGATTAATGGTATTAATGATTGGTTAATTAATTTGAATATCCTCAACTGAGCAAGCCAAAGGCAAAAGTGGCAAGGAACCGAAAAACTCCATCAAGTGACCTACTGGTGTCCTAAAACTCCATCAGGTGACCTACTGATGTCCTAAAACTCCATCAGGTGACCTACTGGTGTCCTAAAACTCCATCAAGTGACCTACTGGTGTCCTAAAACTCCATCAGGTGACCTACTGATGTCCTAAAACTCCATCAGATAACCTACTGGTGTCCTTAAGCTCCATCAGGTGAGCTACTGGTGTCCTAAAACTCTATCAGGTGACCTACTGGTGTCCTAAAACTCCATCAGATGACCTACTGGTGTCCTAAAACTCCATCAGATGACCTACTGGTGTCCTAAAGCTCCATCAGGTGTCCTACTGGTGTCCTAAAACTCCATCAGATGACCAACTGGTGTCCTAAAGCTCCATCAGGTGACCTACTGGTGTCCTAAAACTCCATCAAGTGACCTACTGGTGTCCTAAAACTCCATCAAGTGACCTACTGGTGTCCTAAAACTCCATCAAGTGACCTACTGGTGTCCTAAAACTCCACCAGGTGACCTACTGGTGTCCTAAAACTCCACCAGGTGACCTACTGGTGTCCTAAAACTCCATCAGGTGACCTACTGGTGTCCTAAACCTCCATCAGGTGACCTACTGGTGTCCTAAACCTCCATCAGGCGACGTACTGGTGTCCTAAAACTCCTTCAGGTGACCTACTGGTGTCCTAAAACTCCATCAGGTGACCTACTGGTGTCCTACAACTCCATCAGGTGACCTACTGGTGTCCTACAACTCCATCAGGTGACCTACTGGTGTCCTAAAACTCCATCAGGTGACCTACTGGTGTCCTAAAACACCATCAGGTGACCTACTGGTGTCCTAAAACTCCATCAGGTGACCTACTGGTGTCCTAAAACTCCATCAGGTGACCTACTGGTGTCCTAAAACTCCATCAGATGACCTACTGGTGTCCTAAAGCTCCATCAGGTGACCTACTGGTGTCCTAAAACTCCATCAAGTGACCTACTGGTGTCCTAAAACTCCATCAAGTGACCTACTGGTGTCCTAAAACTCCATCAAGTGACCTACTGGTGTCCTAAAACTCCATCAGGTGACCTACTGGTGTCCTAAAACTCCACCAGGTGACCTACTGGTGTCCTAAAACTCCACCAAGTGACCTACTGGTGTCCTAAAACTCCATCAGGTGACCTACTGGTGTCCTAAACCTCCATCAGGTGACCTACTGGTGTCCTAAACCTCCATCAGGTGACCTACTGGTGTCCTAAAACTCCATCAGATGACCTACTGGTGTCCTAAAACTCCATCAGGTGACCTACTGGTGTCCTACAACTCCATCAGGTGACCTACCGGTGTCCTAAAACTCCATCAGGTGAGCTACTGGTGTCCTAAAACACCATCAGGTGACCTACTGGTGTCCTAAAACTCCATCAGGTGACCTACTGGTGTCCTAAAACTCCATCAGGTGACCTACTGATGTCCTAAAACTCCATCAGGTGACCTACTGGTGTTCTTAAACTCCATCAAGTGACCTACTGGTGTCCTAAAACTCCATCAAGTGACCTACCGGTGTCCTAAAACTCCATCAGGTGACCTACTGGTGTCCTAAAACTCCATCAGGTGACCTACTGGTGTCCTAAAACTCCCATCAGATGACCTAATGGAGAGAAATAAAAAAAACCTTGGGAGAACCCAGGCTCAGTCGGGGGCCAGTTCTCCTTTGGCGTTTATGAACTAGAGGCCGGATTTACAGTAACTGTAAGATAAAAAATGTATATGAATGCCTGGCTGAAGAGATGCGTCTTTAGTCTAGTTTTAAACTGGGAGAGCGAGTCTGAGCAACGAACAATATCAGGAACTTGGCTATTCCAGAGCTTTAGAGCTAAATGTGAAAATGATCTCACTCCTTTGGTGGATCTGGATATCCTAGGTATAACCAAAAGCCTCGAATTTAGTGATCTTAAAGAGCGCGATGGATTGTAGGGCGATAGAAGATCCGTTAAATAGACTGGAGCTAAGCCATTTAGGGTTTTATAAGTCAGTAGCAATACCTTGTATAGGTAACCAATGTAGGTACCTTACCTTTATAGGTAACCAATGTAGTGATGATAAAATCGGTGTTATATGATCATATTTTCTTGATCTATTAAGAACTCTAGCAGCTGCATTTTGGACTAACTGTAGCTTGTTTATTGAGGATGCAGGACAACCAGCTAATAAAGCATTACAGTAATCTAGTCTCGAGGTCATGAATGCATGAACTAACTTTTCTGCATCAGAAACTGATAGCATATTACGTAGCTTAGCAATGCTTCTAAGGTGGAAAAAGGCTGTTTTTGTAACATATGAAACATGATTTTCAAAAGACAGGTTGCAGTCTAATATAACACCCAGGTATTTTACTGTAGAGGATAAAGTAACAGGGCATCCTACTATTTTAAAGTTGTGTTGTGAGAGGTTTTGCGGATGTGTTTTCGAACCGATAAGTAGTGCCTCTGTCTTGTCTGGATTTAATAAAAGAAAATTACGCATCATCCAATCTTTTATATCTTTAAAGGGTACCTATTACGGATTTTTGAAAATTGCCCTTCATGTAGTGTATAACATAGATCTAAGTGAACGAAAACATCCTGCAAAGTTAAACATGAAAGTTCACCGTATACAAAATTATTGTCTCTCAAAAGTAAGAGTCGATTCTAAGTCGCTGATATGAATCGTTCGACGAACGATGCTTTTCCTTTGTCTTGTTGACGTCAACTTGACAAGTTATTTGAATAAGATACGCCCACTCATTGCGTTCGGAGACCAGTGTTGCCAGGTCCATATATGCCTGCACTGTTTCCGCGGGTTGTTTGTGTAGTGCACGGGTTGACGCGATTGTTTTACCCACTGAAACATGATTGTTATTGGGGAAACACCCGGGAACGCTATTTGACTATTTTTGGCCGTGATTGGGTTAGTTTTGATGAGCAATTGGGATGGTTTTGTTGTGCAGACCTGGCAACCCTGTCGGAGACTTCAGGGAAAACTAACATCATGTCGCGGCGCTTTTTGAAGTGCAACGCAAAAGCAAACTTTTTTCATCTGCCCAGTGAGGAGCATTTGAAGACTACAGTGGCTACCACAGAAGTATAGCCTTGTTCTGTGTTCGCGTAATTTTGAAGATGATTGCTTCACAAACCTAAATGCTATAAAGTATGGATTTGCGAAGCCGTCTGATACTGAAGGAAGGTTACCGAGTTTATTTGGATTAGCTTCCTTCTCCGAATCACAAACTGTAAGTATTATTAATATTAATTGTTGCTTTTATGTTTTATGTATCATGCTCAATAAGTGTGTGTTGTGTATGCACAGTGCATAGATCGTCAGTTGTATTGAAATATGTGAAGTGTTTGTCGTTGTTAATGGAGTTGTCATAAAGAATATATCTATAACGTTACCTCTTAGTACTGCATTATCAATATGTTTATGCGTTGGGATAACGCAAACAAAGACTGAATGTGCTTTAACCACTAAACTTTGGGCTATGGTAGCTAACATATCACCACAGATTAGCGTCACGCAAAGGAGGGGTTTGGAAAAATGACTCGCTAAACGATTCATATGGGAGTCTGTGAGCAAATCAAGTAATATTAAATGCATATTTTAAGACAACAAAAGTGTTTTTTGTCATGGCATGCTCGTAAAACTGTTGTTGGGGACTCCCAGAACAATATTAGGAACATTTTAAATGCCATAATAGGTACCCTTTAACACAATCTGTCAATTTGGATAAGTTTCCTTATACTATTTCCAAGTGGCATCATATATATTGAGAATAATAGAGGGCCTAACACAGATCCCTGCAGCACTCCATAGTTTACTGAAGTTATGATAGATTTTTCTCAATTTAAATAGACAAAATGGTAGCGGTCAGATAAGTATGATCTGAACCAGTAGCGACTTGTCCATAGGGGGCGCTGGGGCGCCGCCCCCATCAACATTTCAGAAATTAACATGTGTAAAAACATTATATTAAAATGAAATAATAATCAAATAAAAAATAGTTCCCTTTATCGAAAAAGGGAACTTCGAGATGCGTCGAACGACACGGTGGGAACGCCTCTTGCTGGATTGCGTCTGAAGCATCTATGCCAACTAGTCCAATGGAATGAGAGAATGAGCGTCACGGGCGGGTGACGTCATGAACCAGGAAAGGATAAGAGCACTTCCGCTGCTCGCCGGCATTTAGCTTCTGTTGCCTCAGCAAGCGATCTGTGTCAAACTGTCTCTGTCTATTTATTGTTGTCTGTTACAATATTGTTGGAAACGTGATGGCGAAACAAGTTTACAAGCAGTGTGTTCCTCCCTGCCCGCGTTATTTAACGGGTGGGGACACACACGAGCTTTGTGTGATTTGTTTGGGATTTGAGCATGCAGCCTCAGCCTTCGAGGGGGCTGAGTGCCAGCATTGTGAGAAGCTACCGCTTCGCATGCTCAGATCCCGCATGTCACTCTTTGATAAACAGAGTGGGCAGGCTCGCGATACACAAGGATCAGGACCCGCGTCTGCCGAGGCAACGCGGAGAATGCATTCTTGGGGATCGCAGTTAGATCTCTCAGAGGGGTTCGAGACGGGTCCGCGGACCTTTTCTCCTTCCCTTCCTGGGAGATCTAGCTCTCCTCTCCCGGTGTCGGAAGCACGCTCTGCGGTTTCTCCCGCCCGGGAAGAGAGCTCTCCCTTTCTGCATTGTTCTTCTTCTGAGGAAGTTGATGTTATGAGTGTTGAAAGTGAGAATGCACACACGGGGGAAAGAGACACACAATTTATTTCCCCGGCGTATGATGAGCTGGTGGATGTCATGTCACGAGCTGTAGAGAAGTTAAATATTGAATGGCCATCTGAGAATAAAAACACTCGCCCTAAAAGCAAGTTAGATGAGCGATTTCTCTCTTCAGCCACATTATGTCCACCACGAGGGCTCCCATTTTTCCCTGATTTACATAGTGAAATATCTAGATCTTGGAATAAGCCATATTCATCTCGTGTTTTTAGCCCTCAAACCACCACTTATTCAAGAATTAGAGGGCTAAAAGAATATGGTTATGAATCGATGCCCCAGGCTGAGCAAAATTTAGCGAGTTATCTCGCGCCTGGTCCAGCATCGACTATGAGAGCCCCAGTTTTGCCCACTAGACCGCTCAAAACTACATCTAATTTAGTGGGCAAAGCTTATGCGGCGGCAGGTCAAGCTGGAGCGTGCTTACACACTATGGCGCTGCTCCAGGCTTATCAGGCTGACCTGCTGGGGGATTTGGATAACAGTGAGGGTGTTAGTCATGACGATGTTCGAGAACTTCGTAGGGCTACCGATCTTTCTCTCAGGGCTACTAAAGAGACCGCTAGAGCTATTGGGCGGTCTATGGCAGCTTTGGTAGCCACTGAGAGGCACTTATGGTTGAATCTTTCTGAGATTAAAGATAAAGATCGAACTTTTTTATTAGACGCTCCTCTTGAACCCTCTGGTCTCTTCGGTGACGCAGTCCACGCTGCAGTGGAAAGGTTCCAGGAGACTAAAAAACAGTCTGATGTATTTAAAAAGTTTATCCCTCGCCGTGTCCAGCCCCTGGGGATGCTGGGCGTGAGCAGCCCCAGCCGCATAGCTCATCATATCGTGTGCAACAAAAAGAGAGTGTTGCGTCTCGTGCACCTCCACGTAGATATTGGAGACAGACGCAACCCTCTCAACCGAAGTCGACTAAGCCTAAGCCGGATCTGAGGACCGTTCTTCAGGCGAAGAAGGCTTCGGCTCAAAAAAAAAAAAAAAAGGTCCTGATGCTTAGGCACCAGGCCTGTGGGGACAGCCCCGACCGAAGTGGAGTGGTGTTCACCTCATCACACGGTGCCCGTTCCACTTCGGGGTCCTCACGAGGCCCTCCTGCCAACCCTGCCACCTCCGGTGCTTCAGGGCGCAGGGGTCTCCAGCGAGTCAATGATGCTGTGTTGCGGCACAGCATCGGTTTCGCGCCCTCTGAGGGGGGCTTTAGAGCAGTCAGGTCAGGTAGTTCCTGCCGTTATGTTTCAGGCTCCAGATTTGGCTCTCTCAGTAACACCAGAGACCAGCCTCGAGAGGCTGGTTCCCTTAGTAAATTTTCTGGCAGCGTGGAAACTTCTGCCGAATATTTCTCCTTGGGTCCTGCAGATTGTAGAGATAGGATACAGAATCCAGTTCGGTTCTCGTCCTCCTCGTTACAGCGGGGTGCTGCCCACAGTGGTGCGTCCCGAGCAGGCTCTGGTATTGGAACAGGAAGTAAAGGCCCTGTTAGCAAAAGAAGCTATAGAACAGGTGTACTCTCCCGACAGAGAATCGGGTTTTTACAGCCGCTATTTCATTGTTCCAAAGAAGGATGGGGGGTTGCGTCCCATTTTAGATCTTCGCCTGTTGAATCGGTCAGTTCAGAAACTCAAGTTCAAGATGTTGACCATCAAACAGATCGTGACCCAAATCAGATCCGAGGACTGGTTCGTCACGATAGATCTAAAGGATGCATACTTCCATATCTCCATCCTCCCTCAGCACAGGAAGTTCCTAAGGTTTTCTTTCGGGGGCAAAGAATACCAGTATCGGGTTCTTCCTTTCGGCCTAGCTCTGTCACCCCGCACATTCACGAAATGCATGGATGCAGCTTTAGCCCCTCTCAGGCTTCAGGGCATACGCATTTTGAATTATATCGACGACTGGCTGATTGTAGCGGAACCAGAGCCGAGGTGTCGTTCTCGCTCATATACGAATGTTGGGGTTGAGGCTCAATGCCAAGAAGAGTGTACTTTCTCCAGTACAGAGAACCACTTTCCTTGGTGTGGTATGGGATTCAGTGACGATGAGGGCCAGCCTGTCGCCCGTACGTGTAGCTGCTATCCTGTCAGCCATCAAAGAGCTAAAGCTAGGTCAGTCACGCACTGTAAAACAGTTCGAGAGACTGTTGGGTCTACTGGCAGCAGCGTCCAACGTGATACCTTTTGGCCTGCTGTACATGAGGCCTTTACAGTGGTGGCTCAGAACCAGAGGGTTCTCCCCGAGGGGAAACCCGTTTCGTATGATCAAGGTTACGCGGCGATGCCTTCGTGCCTTAGAGATATGGAAAAAACACTGGTTCTTAACCCAGGGTCCGGTGTTGGGAGCTCTTTGCCATCGAGTAGTGATCTCGACAGATGCTTCTCTCACCGGCTGGGGAGCGGTAATGGAAGGCCGCTCGGTTCAGGGTCTGTGGAAAAGCCATCATCTTTCTTGGCACATAAATTGCCTGGAGATGATGGCTGTCTTCAATGCGTTGAGACATTTCCTTCCGGACCTAAGAGGCCATCATGTGCTCGTTCGAACAGACAACACATCAGTGGTCTCTTATCTGAACCGCCAGGGGGGTCTGCGCTCGCGTCCGCTTTGCAAACTGGCGCACCAGATCCTCCTGTGGTCTCTGGGGAAGTTACTCTCCCTGAGGGCAGTGTATATTCCTGGGGACCAGAATATAGGAGCAGACATCCTGTCGAGGCAGGAGCTGAGGCCAGGGGATTGGAGACTCCACCCCGAGGCGGTGGAGAAAATCTGGGAGGCATATGGTCAGGCAGAGGTGGATCTGTTCGCGTCTCAGAACACGACGCACTGTCCGCTCTGGTATTCTCTGACGCACCCAGCCCCCCTGGGGCTGGATGCCATGGTGCAGACGTGGCCGAGGCTACGTCTGTACGCCTTTCCCCCTGTTGCTCTGCTCCCAGGAGTTCTGGAGAGGGTCCGTCGGTATGGAATAAGCCTACTGCTAGTAGCACCACGCTGGCCAAGTCGGATCTGGTTTGCGGACCTGATCCTTCTTCTAGACGGGCCTCCATTGGAGATCCCTTTGAGGAGGGACCTTCTGTCTCAGGCCGGGGGCACAATATTTCACCCTCGGCCAGAGATATGGAATCTTTGGGTTTGGCCTCTGAGGGGGCCCAACTTATAGATAGTGGTCTTTCAGCTGAGGCTGCTGAGACCATCTTAAGCTCCAGAGCTCCAGCTACGAGGAAACTGTATGCGCTTAAATGGAGAGTTTTCTCCTTATGGTGTCACCGACACCAGTGGGATCCAGTTAACTGTTCTGTCAACACAGTACTCGAGTTCCTGCAGGAGCGCTTTGTGTCAGGTCTTTGTCCTTCCACACTAAAAGTTTACGTGGCAGCCATTGCGGCTTACCATACTATGGTGGGAGGTATATCTTTGGGTCGAGACCCCCTGATTACACGTTTCCTTCGTGGCACCTTGAGGCTGAGGCCTGCAATCCGCACTAAGGTGCCAGCTTGGGATTTGACTATAGTTCTAGAAGGCCTGTCTAGGGCCCCATTCGAGCCCTTAGATTCGGTCTCAGAAAAGTTCCTGACTTTCAAGACTATCTTTCTGCTAGCTATTTCGTCCCTAAAGAGAGTTGGCGACCTTCAGGCTCTTTCGGTCTCCCCCACCTGCCTTGAATTTGCACCGGGGATGGTCAAGGCGTTCCTATACCCAAAACAGGGATACGTCCCTAAGGTTCCAACCTTGACTCCGAGGCCTATTGTGCTGCAGGCTTTCTGTCCTCCTCCATTTGCAACTGCGGACCAGGAAAGACTGCACCTGTTGTGTCCAGTGCGAGCATTGGACACATATGTACATCGGACATCCTCATTCAGAAAGTCCGACCAATTACTGATTTGCTTTGGATCACCTAAAAAAGGTCTTCCTGCTTCAAAACAGACAGTCAGTAAGTGGATAGTCGAGGCTATTTCACTAGCATACGAGTACTCGGGCCAGCCTTGTCCTTTGGTGGTCCGAGCCCACTCGACCAGGAGTATGGCGGCTTCTAAAGCCATATTGCAGGGGGTATCTCTTCAAGATGTTTGTGATGCGGCGGGCTGGTCCTCTCCGCTCACATTCGTGAGATTTTACAGTTTGGACCTGGATGCTGCCCCAGGTTCTCAGGTGCTGAGTGCTTAGATCAACAAGAAAGAAAGACTGACACTCAGGTACTTGTAATTATGGCGGGTTGGTATTCTCGTTCCCACCGTGTCGTTCGACGCATCTCGAAGTTCCCTTTTTCGATAAAGGGAACGTCTCAGGTTACTATTGTAACCATAGTTCCCTGAGAAACAGGGAACGAGACGATGCGTCCCCCTGCCATACTTCCTGCGTCCCTGCGATCGGCTTGCTTCGGCAACTGTCGAAGCTAAATGCCGGCGAGCAGCGGAAGTGCTCTTATCCTTTCCTGGTTCATGACGTCACCCGCCCGTGACGCTCATTCTCTCATTCCATTGGACTAGTTGGCATAGATGCTTCAGACGCAATCACGCAAGAGGTGTTCCCACCGTGTCGTTCGACGCATCGTCTCGTTCCCTGTTTCTCAGGGAACTATGCTTACAATAGTAACCTGAGACGTTTACTCATGTGCCGGCTGGTAGTAAGAGCCTCAACAGCCTCAAAGTGTCTTTAATTGATTAACTATTTACTATGTTTTTCAATACGTTTCATGGGCGAGGGACGCCGGACACATGGGTGTCTATGTGAGTACACAAATTTCTCGGGCAGCATGTGACCTGAAGCTGGTAAAAATTTTATTTTATCCAATCTGATTGGTTCTCGTCACCTGTCATTCAACTGTACGCGGCAGGAAATAACCTTGCTTGCTACTAGGCTGATCACTTTTTATTACGCAATGGCAGCAGTTAATCCAAATTCTGTTATTTATTTACAAAAAAACCCTTTCTCAAGACTTTCGCTTGAAGAAAAAAAAAGATTAAGGATCTCGGACCGGAACAACCAGATTTACACATCCAGCAGCAGGCAAGTGACAGAGGACGAAGCTACAAACGGAGCTTTACCCGCGCTTGTTACGAGAAACGGAGCTTGCTGACTGGATGTGATGTTAGCAATGCCCTGTTTTGTTTTCCCTGTCTTCTTTTAAAAAAGAAGAGCATTGCTTTATGTTCAAGTAGGAAACATGCTTTTTGTTGCTGCTTTGTTGGTCTGAAATGTACAGACTCTTTCGTCAGAGATAACGAGAATTCACTTAAGAGACCTACGGACCCTTTCCAAAAAATTTGAATATTATGGAAAAGTTAATTATTTCAGGAATTCAACTTAAAATGTGAAACTAATATATTATATAGACTCATTGCTTGCAAAGTGAGAGATTTCAAGTCTTTATTTGTTATAATTTTGATGATTATGGCTTACAGCTTATGAAACCCACGAAATCTAAATGTCATAAAGCTTTTCTGCTGAAGGAAGCATGAAGTGCTCTAATGTCCTGGAAGTCCAGAGTCAATGCAGCCGTCTACCAGGACATTTAGAGCACTTCATGCTTCCTTCAGCAGAAAAGCTTTATGAAGATGCTTTTTGAAGATGAACAAATTTTTGGAAATGGACTGTATATAAAGGAGAGCAACATTATGTTCAAGTAGGAAACATGCTTTTTGTTTCTACTTTGCTGGTCTGAAATGTAAATAAAAAGAGATCAAAATAGCTTTTTTGTGTCTGCTTTGTATTTTGCCCCCCCCCCCCCTAAAATAAAAAAATGCGCCCCCCAAAAAATAATTATCACCAGCCGCCACTGATCTGAACCAGCTTAATGCGTGTCCTTGAACACCAGTATAATTCTGTAGTCGATCTAAGAGTATTGTGTGATCTATAGTATGGAACGCAGCACTCAGATCAAGTAAAACTAGTATTGAGATACAGCCTTGGTCAGAAGCTAAAAGTAAATAATTTGTAATTTTAACTAGCGCAGTTTCAGTGCTATGATGTGGCCTGAATCCAGACTGAAACTTTTCATAGATGTCATTTTCTTGCAAGAAAGAGCCGAGTTGAGCGGACACAACTTTTTCTAGTATTTTCGACATAAATGGAAGATTTGAAATGGGTCTGTAATTTGCTAGGCTATTTGGATCTAATTGTGGTTTCTTAATAAGAGGTTTTATAACTGCCAGCTTGAACGTTCTTGGAACATGACCTAAAGATAAAGACGAGTTAATAATATTGAGAAGATGAACTGTGTGTTTACGATATATATTCAGAAATATAATATTATGGCAAAGGTGTTTGCAATGTAAGACAAATATTTGCTTGTGCGATGTTTGTGATATTTTCAATGCAGTGCTTCATTTATCAAGAAACGTGAAGCATTTTGTGTGCAATTCTTTTATTTGTGTGTAAAGTTTTGAGAAAAGAGGCAAAGTTTTGAAAATGTGTGTAAGCAGGTGAAAAAAACTGTAAAGTGACTGAAGATAAGTACAATGTAATGTACAATGTATCATAATAATTTTTCAATATATTTTTATTTTATAACATTGTAGTTACATAAAATAACAAATACGTAACATAAAATAGGTTGCATTGATGTTTCTGGAAATTTCCCAAATGTTGTTTGTTTGGCAACTTGTTTATGGGTAAGAATGCTGAAATATGTATTATTAAAAAAGGACACATAAAGCAGTTGATTAAAATCCTTTTATTTTATTTTTGCATTCTGTTTGTTAAAAGATATTCTCAGTTCACTTCTGAATGCCACACGACTACTAGTGTAAATACAGCATGTCATTGTCAATAGATAGAACTGTATTTATTCTGCTTTCGAACTCTGTTCCTCTCTCTGAGCGCCAGAAATGGAGATTGTTTACCAGAGCGCTGTGCCTCATTGGCTGCTGAAAATCGGCTTCTAATTAGCATGGAGTTTTCTGAACATGGCAGAATCATGTCCGTTCTGCTTTCATCTAATCTCTACTCTTTCAAAAAATAATGAGATAATTTACACCTCATTAACATGGCCTGTAATGTCTGCGGATATATAATAATGATCGCTTATCATTTCACTTTGCATTATTATCTCCTCTAATGAAACTGTTCACACAGCTGTCAAGAGAGCTTTAATTGGTGGTATAAAATCACAGACAGTTCGAGGTTACGTGTGTGAAGTTTTAATTTGCGTTACCTGCACCCAGCCGGTGTAACCCGCGTGTTCTCAGCGGCAGCCGTTTAGGACAGGACTGAAACACAACAGCAGTTAGAGAAAGCTCTCGCTCTCACACACACATCTGCTCAGACTGAGTGTTTTCCCGGATGTTTTCTCGAATGCTCTTAATGGTGGTCGAATGGGAAGTAATTTAATTGCCGGACATGCTGTCGAACTGATCCGTATGAGACCAGCGCAAAGCGTGAAAGCGTTGATCCCATGTTGCATTTTTGTTCTGCATGAACTAGCATGACGTTCATACGCAGAAGCTGTCTAATATAGGATAAAGCAGAAGCTGTCTAATATAGGATAAAGCTCAGTCCACTAACGCTGGTGCCGAGGAGGGTTAGACGGGCTTGGCCAGCTCGCGGGACTTTTGCGCCACAGCTAGCTGCTAATTGTGGCGTGTGCACAGTGAAGTGAGCAGCGGAAGGCCGTCTGTAAATTAAAATCTCAGTCAGCGTGAACAACACTGAGCTCTTGACCCCGCTGGACTGTCATACACACATCTGAGCACATCTGTCCACGTCCTGCTATTCCAGGCCCATATTTAATTACGGCTGTCCCCTGTGTGCGTCTATCTGATATAGATCACCAGCGAACATCCCTGCAGACGCTAATACGCCCTGAGCGGGGGTTCCCCACTGTAATATGATAACTGCTTCGTCGATCGCCCTGTCATATGCTAATAGTCTCCTCGAGCGCTGTACTTATTTATGAGCAATAATCGGCTTTAGGCTGAATGCTCTCGACCCCGCGCGTGCTAGAGCCGCTGATTAATGGCTAACACACTCTCCGGCTCAGAAACTGTCAGTTTCTTGCTGCATGAAATGAGAGATTTATGTAAACAGCCCTGTGTGTGTTTTTGCTGGCTTGTTTGTCAGGTCCACATATCATCACACGGATCATTACAGCAAATATTAAACAAGACAAGCCCGATCAAACCCGGGCTGTCGATACATCCATCGAGCAGCCGTGCCTTTAACAGCATGTCAGGTTTAGTCATTTATTATCATTATATAGTAATTAAATATGTATAATGCTATCTGCTCTAAGTAAAGATATACAGAAATAACTGTCTATGTTATGAAAAAAAAGTCGTGTCTGATTTAAAATTCTAATAATATCCACGTTATTCCTGCGGCTCATGGCGCTTTGCGTGCATTATGTGTGTAGTTTGTCTTTAGTGTTTTTAAAAAACTGGATACACTGAGATGATATTATTCGACTCACTCTTCAACCATTTAACATTAAAATAAGTGTACAAGCATGAGTAAGGTACTTTCAACAAGAGACATGAATAACCCCAAAAGAGTGATTCTTTCCACAGCAATAACAGTTAAATATCACTGTAGTAATATACTATATCTGTATTATATAACATATGTTGCCTTAATCAAAAATGTTCATTACCTTCAGCATTGCGTGATACTGAAATTCAAAGTGATTTTGACACATAACAAATTGTATTTACCTGTGAAAACAAACCTGAACCATGGCCGCCGCTCCAGAGTCTCATCCCGCCATGACCGCCGCTCCAGAGTCTCATCCCGTCATGACAGCCACTTCAGAGTCTCATCCCGTCATGACCGTCACTCCAGAGTCTCATCCCGTCATGACCGTCGCTCCAAAGTCTCATCCCGTCATGTCCACCGCTCCAGAGTCTCATCCAGAGATGGCCGCTGCTCCAGAGTCTCATCCTGAGATGACCACCGCTCCAGAGTCTCATCCAGAGATGACCGCCGCTCCAGAGTCTCATCCTGAAATGACCGTCACTCCAAAGTCTCATCCCGTCATGACCGTCGCTCCAAAGTCTCATCCCGTCATGACCGTTGCTCCAAAGCTTTATTTGTTGATTTGTTTCAGTGTTTTTGAATGGAAGTTCCCCAAACCGGAAGAGCCCATAATCAGAACACAGTAAGATCGTCAGGAATAAGGAGGATAGCATCTTAATTATGATTAATGTAAACATCATTTATCAGTCAGGACGTGCCATGCATTTAGAAACGTGTGAATTTTACTCTATAATCTTTAGCAGTTATGTAAAGGAGTGTTTTCCTCTTTAAACAATTCTCACTCTAAAAAATACTGGGTTGTCTTAACCCAATTTTGGGGCAAATATGGACAAACCGTCATGGCCGCCGGTCCAGAGTCTCATCCCGTGATGGCCGCCGCTCCAGAGTCTCATCCCGTCATCACCACCACTCCAGAGTTTCATCCCGTCATAACTGCCGCTCCAGAGTCTCATCCCGTCATGACGGCCACTCCAGAGTCTCATCCCGTCATAACCGCCGCTCCAGAGTCTCATCCCGTCATGACCGCCACTCCAGAGTCTCATCCCGTCATGACCGCCGCTCCAGAGTCTCATCCCGTCATGACCGCCGCTCCAGAGTCTCATCCAGAGATGGCCGTCCCTCCAAAGTCTCGTCCCGTCATGACCGTCGCTCCAAAGTCTCATCCCGTCATGGCCGCCGCTCCAGAGTCTCATTCTGAGATGACCGCCACTCCAGAGTCTCATCCAATCATGACCGCCGCTCCAGACTCTCATCCCGTCATGACCATCGCTCCAGAGTCTCATCCCGTCATGACCGTCGCTCCAAAGTCTCATCCCGTCATGACCGTCGCTCCAAAGTCTCATCCCGTCATGACCGTCACTCCAAAGTCTCATCCCGTCATCACCGCCACTCCAGAGTCTCATCCCGTCATGACCGCCGCTCCAGAGTCTCATCCTGTCATGACCGCCACTCCAGAGTCTCATCCCGTCATGACCGCCGCTCCAGAGTCTCATCCCGTCATGACCGCCGCTCCAGAGTCTCATCCAGAGATGGCCGTCCCTCCAAAGTCTCGTCCCATCATGACCGTCGCTCCAAAGTCTCATCCCGTCATGGCCGCCGCTCCAGAGTCTCATTCTGAGATGACCGCCGCTCCAGAGTCTCATCCAATCATGACCGCTGCTCCAGACTCTCATCCCGTCATGACCGTCGCTCCAGAGTCTAATCCCGTCATGACCGTCGCTCCAGAGTCTCATCCCGTCATGACTGTCCCTCCAAAGTCTCATTCCGTCATGGCCGCTGCTCCAGAGTCTCATCCTGAGATGATCGCCGCTCCAGAGTCTCATCCCGTCATTAACCGTCGCTCCAAAGTCTCATCCCGTCATGACCATCGCTCCAAAGTCTCATCCCATCATGACCATCGCTCCAAAGTCTCATCCCATCATGACCGTCACTCCAAAGTCTCATCCCGTCATGACCGTCGCTCCAAAGTCTCATCCCGTCATGACCGCCGCTCCAGAGTCACATCCCGAGATGGCCGCCGCTCCAGAGTCTTATCCTGAGATGACCACTGCTCCAGAGTCTCATCCCGAGATGGCAGCCGCTCCAGTGGCTCATCCCATCATGGCCGCCGCTCCAGAGTCTCATCCCGCCATGACCGCCGCTCCAGAGTCTCATCCCGTCATGACAGCCGCTTCAGAGTCTCATCCCGTCATGACCGTCACTCCAGAGTCTCATCCCGTCATGACCGTCGCTCCAAAGTCTCATCCCGTCATGTCCACCGCTCCAGAGTCTCATCCAGAGATGGCCGCTGCTCCAGAGTCTCATCCTGAGATGACCACAGCTCCAGAGTCTCATCCAGAGATGACCGCCGCTCCAGAGTCTCATCCTGATATGACCGTCACTCCAAAGTCTCATCCCGTCATGACCGTCGCTCCAAAGTCTCATCCCGTCATGACCGTTGCTCCAAAGTCTCATCCCGTCATGACCACCGCTCCAGAGTCTCATCCCGAGATGGCCGCCACTCCAGAGTCTCATCCTGAGATGACCACCGCTCCAGAGTCTCATCCCGTCATGACCGCCGCTCCAAAGTCTCATCCCGAGATGGCCGCCGCTCCAGAGTCTCATCCCGAGATGGCCGCTGCTCCAGTGGCTCATCCCATGATGACCGCCGCTCCAGAGTCCCATCCCGAGATGGCCGCTGCTCTAGAGTCTCATCCCATCATGACCGCCGCTCCAGAGTCTCATCCCGAGATGGCCGCTGCTCCAGTGGCTTATCCCATGATGACCGCCGCTCCAGAGTCTCATCCCATCATGACCGCCGCTCCAGAGTCTCATCCTGAGATGACCGCCGCTCCAGAGTCTCATCCTGAGATGACCGTCACTCCAAAGTCTCATCCCGTCATGACCGTCGCTCCAAAGTCTCATCCCGTCATGACCACCGCTCCAGAGTCTCATCCCGAGATGGCCGCCGCTCCAGAGTCTCATCCTGAGATGACCACCGCTCCAGAGTCTCATCCCGTCATGGCCGCCGCTCCAGAGTCTCTTCCCGAGATAGCCGCCGCTCCAGAGTCTCATCCTGAGATGACCACCGCTCCAGAGTCTCATTCCGTCATGACCGCCGCCCCAGAGTCTCATCCCGTCATGACCGCTGCTCCAGAGTCTCATCCCGAGATGGCCGCCACTCCAGAGTCTCATCCCGAGATGGCCGCCGCTCCAGTGGCTTATCCCATGATGACCGCCGCTCCAGAGTCTCATCCCGAGAAGGCCGCCGCTCCAGTGGCTTATCCCATGATGACCGCCGCTCCAGAGTCTCATCCTGAGATGACTGCGGCTCTAGAGTCTCATCCCATCATGACCGTCGCTCCAAAGTCTCATCCCGTCATGACCATCGCTCCAAAGTCTCATCCCGTCATGACAGCCGCCCCAGAGTCTCATCCTGAGATGGCCACCACTCCAGAGTCTCATCCCGAGATGGCCGCCGCTCCAGTGGCTCATCCCATGATGACCGCCGCTCCAGAGTCTCATCCCGAGATGGCCGCTGCTCTAGAGTCTCATCCCTTCATGACCGCCGCTCCAGAGTCTCATTCCGAGATGACCGCCGCTCCAGAGTCTCATCCCGAGATGGCCGCTGCTCTAGAGTCTCATCCCGGCATGACCGCCGCTCCAGAGTCTCATCCCGAGATGGCCGCCGCTCCAAAATCTCATCCCGATATGGCCGCCACTCCAGAGCCTCATCTCGCCATGACCGCCGCTCCAGAGTCACATCCAGAGATGGCCGCCGCTCCAGAGTCTCATCCCGAGATGGCCGCTACTCCAGAGTCTCATCCCGCCATGACCGCCGCTCCAAAGTCTCATCCCGCCATGACCGCCGCTCCAGAGTCACATCCAGAGATGACCGCCGCTCCAGAGTCTCATCCCGTCATGACCCACACTATAGAGTCTCATCCCGTCATGACCGCCGCTCCAGAGTCTCATCCCGTGATGACCGCCGATCCAGAGTCTCATCCAGAGATGGCCGCCGCTCCAGAGTCTCATTCAGAGATGGCCGCCGCTCCAGAGTCTCATCCCGAGATGGCCGCGCTCTGAAGTCTCGTCCCGTGATGACCGCCGCTCCAGAGTCTCATCCAGAGATGGCCGCTGCTCCAGAGTCTCATCCCGAGATGGCCGCTGCTCCAGAGTCTCATCCAGAGATGGCCACCGCTCCAGAGTCTCATCCTGAGATGACCACCTCTCCAGAGTCTCGTCCCGTGATGACCGCCGGTCAAGAGTCTCATCCCGTGATGACCGCCGCTCAAGAGTCTCATTCAGAGATGGCCGCTGCTCCAGAGTCTCATCCTGAGATGGCCGCCGCTCTGAAGTCTCGTCCCGTGATGACCGCCTCTCCAGAGTCTCGTCCCGTGATGACCGCCGCTCAAGAGTCTCATTCAGAGATGGCCGCCACTCCAGAGTCTCATTCAGAGATGGCCGCCACTCCAGAGTCTCATCCCGAGATGGCCGCCGCTCCAGAGTCTCATCCTGAGATGACCACCGCTCCAGAGTCTCATCCCGTCATGACCGCCACTCCAGAGTCTCTTCCCGAGATAGCCACCGCTCCAGAGTCTCATCCTGAGATGACCACCGCTCCAGAGTCTCATCCCGTCATGACCGCCGCTCCAGAGTCTCATCCCGTCATGACCGCTGCTCCAGAGTCTCATCCCGAGATGGCCGCCACTCCAGAGTCTCATCCCGAGATGGCCGCCGCTCCAGTGGCTTATCCCATGATGACCGCCGCTCCAGAGTCTCATCCTGAGATGACCACCGCTCTAGAGTCTCATCCCATCATGACCGTTGCTCCAGAGTCTCATCCCGTCATGACCATCGCTCCAAAGTCTCATCCCGTCATGACCGCCGCTCCAGAGTCTCATCCTGAGATGGCCGCTGCTCTAGAGTCTCATCCCGAGATGGCCGCCGCTCCAGTGGCTCATCCCATGATGACCGCCGCTCCAGAGTCTCATCCTGAGATGGCCGCTGCTCTAGAGTCTCATCCCTTCATAACCGCCGCTCCAGAGTCTCATCCCAAGATGACCGCCGCTCCAGAGTCTCATCCGAGATGGCCGCTGCTCTAGAGTCTCATCCCGGCCTGACCGCCGCTCCAGAGTCTCATCCCGAGATGGCCGCCGCTCCAAAATCTCATCCCGATATGGCCGCCACTCCAGAGTCTCATCTCGCCATGACCGCCGCTCCAGAGTCACATCCAGAGATGGCCGCCGCTCCAGAGTCTCATCCCGAGATGGCCGCTACTCCAGAGTCTCATCCCGCCATGACCGCCGCTCCAAAGTCTCATCCCGCCATGACCGCCGCTCCAGAGTCACATCCAGAGATGACTGCCGCTCCAGAGTCTCATCCCGTCATGACCGACACTCCAGAGTCTCATCCCGTCATGACCGCCGCTCCAGAGTCTCATCCCGTGATGACCGCCGATCCAGAGTCTCATCCAGAGATGGCCGCCGCTCCAGAGTCTCATCCAGAGATGGCCGCCGCTCCAGAGTCTCATCCCGAGATGGCCGCCGCTCTGAAGTCTCGTCCCGTGATGACCGCCGCTCCAGAGTCTCATCCAGAGATGGCCGCTGCTCCAGAGTCTCATCCCGAGATGGCCACTGCTCCAGAGTCTCATCCAGAGATGGCCGCCGCTCCAGAGTCTCATCCCGAGATGACCGCCTCTCCAGAGTCTCGTCCCGTGATGACCGCCGGTCAAGAGTCTCATTCAGAGATGGCCGCTGCTCCAGAGTCTCATCCAGAGATGGCCGCCGCTCCAGAGTCTCATCCCGAGATGGCTGCCGCTCTGAAGTCTCGTCCCGTGATGTCCGCCGCTCCAGAGTCTCATCCCGAGATAGCCGCCGCTCCAGAGTCTCATCCTGACATGACCACCGCTCCAGAGTCTCATCCCGAGATGGCCGCCTCTCTGAAGTCTCGTCCCGTGATGACCGCCGCTCCAGAGTCTCATCCAGAGATGGCCGCCGCTCCAGAGTCTCATCCCGAGATGGCCGCTGCTCCAGAGTCTCATCCAGAGATGGCCGCCGTGCCAGAGTCTCATCCCGAGATGACCACCGCTCTAGAGTCTCATTCAGAGATGGCCGCTGCTCCAGAGTCTCATCCTGAGATGGCCGCCGCTCTGAAGTCTCGTCCCGTGATGACCGCCTCTCCAGAGGTTCGTCCCGTGATGACCGCCGCTCAAGAGTCTCATTCAGAGATGGTCGCCACTCCAGAGTCTCATTCAGAGATGGCCGCCACTCCAGAGTCTCATCCCGAGATGGCCGCCGCTCTGAAGTCTCGTCCTGTGATGACCGCCGCTCCAGAGTCTCATCCAGAGATGGCCGCCGCTCCAGAGTCTCATCCCGAGATAGCCGCCGCTCTGAAGTCTCATCCCATGATGACCGCCGCTCCAGAGTCTCATGCAGAGATGGCCGCCGCTCTGAAGTCTCGTCCCGTGATGACCGCCTCTCCAGAGTCTCATCCAGAGATGGCCGCCGCTCTGAAGTCTCATCCCATGATGACCGCCGCTCCAGAGTCTCATACAGAGATGGCCGCCGCTCTGAAGTCTCATCCCATGATGACCGCCGCTCCAGAGTCTCATGCAGAGATGGCCGCCGCTCTGAAGTCTCGTCCCGTGATGACCGCCTCTCCAGAGTTTCATCCAGAGATGGTCGCTGCTCCAGAATCTCATCCAGAGATGGCCGCTCCAGAGTCTCATCCCGAGATGGGCGCCGCTCCAGAGTCTCATCCCGTCATGACCGCCGCTCCAGAGTCTCATACCGTCATGACCGCTCCTCCAGAGTCTATACTCTATAGACCTTATGTATCCCCGCCCCTTTTCAGCGCTGCACTCGTTGTCTTTTGACTTCCGGTCTGTATTTTTCACAGCGATCTTGCATAGGGATGAATGAACTTCTTGTAAAAAAAAATTCCCGGTTGACATTTGTTAAGATATCTGTTTTACAATGCTTATGATAAACATTACAATGCTCATGATAACTTTTGTTAACTCTACAATAAGTAAATCCACTTCACCAGCACATTACTCCTGGACAGCGACATGCCATAGAAATATACAGAGCGACCCCAAAAACGGAAGTTCAAAGACAATATTCTAAAAATGACGGCGCCCACGTTTCTCTGGTGCATAAGGTCTATAGCAGTTATGTAAAGGAGTTTTTTTTCCTCTTAAACAATTCTCACTCTAAAAAATGCTGGGTTGTCTTATGGCAAATATGGACAAACCCAAACGTTTAATTAAAAAATGTAACCCAACGGCTGTTTGTCCATATTTGACTTAAAATTGGGTTGAAACAAGCCAGTATTTTTTTGGGTGTGAAATCAGCTCTTCATCACGATGTCCTCAATCCTTCATCTTCCTCTCCATGTCTGATTTGTTCACTGTGTTTTTGTTATTGGTCTTTCAGGACATTTGAATATTGTCTGATTCTAGAAGAAATCTCGGTGTTGGAAAGGTTTTTATACATGCCTGGAAGAAGAAAGCAGTGTTTGTGTGCTTCTATCACTCTCACAAAAACAGACAAAAACCTTTAGCCCTACATCGTGCATGTAAATGTGCAGAACTGTGTGTCGAGTGGAGGTGGGAGGAATATGGATGCTTTCAGTGATATGGCTAGTGTGCAATAAATCCACAAAAGGGTCTTTACAAATGAGAGAAGCTTATAAGCTCCTCCCTTCATTACAGCCCTCCTCTCTCTTACCAGTATTCGACGGATCTCTCTCTCTCTTTCTCTCTCTCTCTCTCTCCTCTCTCTCTCTCTCTCTCCTCTCTCTCTCCCTCTCTCTCTCTCTCTCTCTCTCTTCTCTCTCTCTCTCTCTCCCCTACTCTCTCTCTCTCCTTACACTTCTGAAATACTAAACCCAACCTGAGAAAACGTAAGGCGATGAGAATGATAAGGAACTTCTTTTCCTGTTGTCTATTACTTTTTGACTTTGCAAAGAACTTTTCCTATCTTGAAGGAGAATAAAGTAACAAGGGTGCTATGTAGCAGCTTTTTCTCCATGGTTGAAAGAAAGTGTGGGAAAAGCCGTGTTGGCAGCGGGAGCGGGTCCGACTGAGCCCCCACACATCCCGAACCCACGGCACCAGGTGTCCCAAGCATTCAAAAGATGCTCTTATTCATAGACAGGACCAGATTAAAACTCTAAATTTGCAACTGAATGCTGATATAATCCTGGAAATATATCTCCATTAGGAGCTCGCCCATTACTGGAACAATGAGGCCTTTGTGTAAGGCTTTATGTTTATCAAGAATGCTGGGGTTTTGAACGAGGCAGGGTGTGTGTGTGTGTGTGTGTGTGTGTGTGTGTGTGTGTGTGTGTGTGTGTGTGTGTGTGTGTGTGTGTGTGTGTGTGTGTGTGTGTGTGTGTGTGTGTGTGTGTGGTGTGTGGTGTGTGTGTGTGTGTGTTCCAACTGTTTACATGTTAATTTCACACTTAACAGTCCTTGTCCATAGCTATTTATACATAAAATGCTAATCAATTTTCTTTCACCTTTCTGTCTCTTTACATCAGTTGTACGCACTTGACTGTAGATATGCTAATGCCAATATGTGTGTGTTTAATATCGTGACAACTCCAGAGGAATCCCATGACTGGTACTTTAGAATAAAAGATTCTTTTGTTAATTCACACTCCTTTTTCTAGATCAGGTTGTTTTAAATGACAAAAGACAGCCATGAAAGAATTGTTTTCACATCTGTGGAAACATATTCAAACAAACACATAGATCTGAGAGCTGGACAATAATATATATTATATAACTGTCCATATGCCAAATCACAGAAAAGTTCTGAAGAAAAACTTTATCAAAAAAAAAAAGGGAGACAGAGATGTTTAGGCATGCAGAAATGATAAATTTGCTCTCTCTTTCTTCAGTCTGGAACAGTAACCTTGCCATATGTTTGATGTTTGCTTATCTCTATTTTACAAAAAAATAACCATATATTAAAATGAGAGCAAAGCATTTATGTTGAGTATAAGTCAAACAGAATAGCATTCAAGGCTGATGAGAGCACTTGACGAGTGACAATGAACACCTGGACTGTAGAATTTGCTTGATTTTAAAAGTTCTCTTTATTCTCAGTTGATTTACATTTGATGATACGTTTTTTTATATGTAAATAAACGTCTCTTTTGATAGGAATACTTGATTACTTTTTCTTTTCTCTTTGCTGAATTCAGCTCTTTATCATCTGAGAGCATGTACATGCAGTCACATTTTACACAAATTAATTGCTGTATATATGGAAATATAAAGAATTTATATATTTATTTATTTTACTGTCAATGCCATCTTCAAGTGTCTTTTTGTATTGTGAAAGCACCTATCAAAGTTGTTCTGTAATATCTAATGGACTCTTTCGAGCTGTTGCAACTTTAAAGTGTTTATTTAAAACATTATTTATGAATTAAAAATTGTAGCTTCAATCAATTAATACCGTCTTTGAGCTGCATTAAACGGATAAATACAATCTAATACATGCAAATACCACTTCAAGTGCAAAGATGGATTTTGTTGATACTAATTACATTTGATTTGTAACAGCCCTATAATGTTTTATTATTCTAACTGGATTAATTTATTACATTTAAGAACCACATATGGATTCAAATAGTGTTATGATGAGGACTAAGAAAGCTTATGTGGATCCATGAGCAGAGTGTTTAATGAATCAGCAGCCAGCAAACAGTATAGAAAAACAAGCAAGGTTAGTAAACAGGATAAACAGTCCAAACGAGGCAAACAGATCCAAAACAGAAGGAAAACTACAAGAGAGTCCAAGACAGATACACAGAAAAATCCAATCACACAAGGTTCAGAACTGTATCCTAAAGGAATAACAAGACTTCACAACTCAAGCTTGAGCAAGCTGTGCTAGAATGATGAGCATAATGCAGCTCAGGTGAGCTGTGACCCGGAAGTCAATACTCAGTCGCAGACTCCCTCCTCTGGTTAACAGGCGGTATGTCAGACAAGGTACAGGTGTGATGGCAGATACAGGTTTCAGACGGAGGTACAGGTGTGATAGCAGGCACAGGTTTCAGGCGGAGGTACGGGTGTGATGGCAGGTACAGGTTTCAGACGGAGGTACAGGTGTGATGGCAGATACAGGTTTCAGACGGAGGTACAGGTGTGATGGCAGGTACAGGTTTCAGACGGAGGTACAGGTGTGATAGCAGGCACAGGTTTCAGACGGAGGTACAGGTGTGATAGCAGGTACAGGTTTCAGACGGAGGTACAGGTGTGATGGCAGGTACAGGTTTCAGACGGAGGTACAGGTGTGATGGCAGGTACAGGTTTCAGACGGAGGTACAGGTGTGATGGCAGTACAGGTTTCAGACGGAGGTACAGGTGTGATAGCAGGTACAGGTTTCAGACGGAGGTACAGTGTGTGATAGCAGGCACAGGTTTCAGTACGGTATGAGGTACAGGTGTGATGGCAGATACAGGTTTCAGACGGAGGTACAGGTGTGATGGCAGGTACAGGTTTCAGACGGAGGTACAGGTGTGATAGCAGGTCACAGGTTTCAGACGGAGGTACAGGTGTGATAGGTAGGTACAGGTTTCAGACGGAGGTACAGGTGTGATGGCAGGTACAGGTTTCAGACGGAGGTACAGTGTGATGGCAGATACAGGTTTCAGACGGAGTACGGTGGATACAGGTACAGTTCAGATAGGTACAGGCAGTGAGCAATACAGGTTTCAGACGGAGGTACAGGTGTGATAGCAGGTACAGGTTTCAGACGGAGGTACAGGTGTGATGGCAGATACAGGTTTCAGACGGAGAGTACAGGTGTGATAGCAGGTACAGGTTTCAGACGGAGGTAAAGGTGTGATGGCAGAACAGGTTTCAGTCGGAGGTACAGGTGTGATAGCAGGTCACAGGTTTCAGACGGAGGTACAGGTGTGATGGCAGGTACAGGTTTCAGACAGAGGTACAGGTGTGATAGCAGGTACAGGTTTCAGACGGAGGTACAGGTGTGATAGCAGGTACAGGTTTCAGACGGAGGTACAGGTGTGATGGCAGTTACAGGTTTCAGACGGAGGTACAGGTGTGATGCAGGTACAGGTTTCAGACGGAGGTACAGGTGTGATAGCAGGACAGGTTTCAGACGGAGGTACAGGTGTGAAGCAGGTACAGGTTTCAGACGGAGGTACAGGTGTGATGAGCAGTACAGGTTTCAGACGGAGGTACAGGTGTGATGGCAAGTACAGGTTTCAGACGGAGGTACAGGTGTGATAGCAGAACAGGTTTCAGACGGAGGTACAGGTGTGATAGCAGGCACAGGTTTCAGTCGGAGGTACAGGTGTGATGGCAGGCACAGGTTTCAGACGGAGGTACAGGTGTGATGGCAGATACAGGTTTCAGACGGAGTTACAGGTGTGATAGGCAGGTACAGGTTTCAGACGGAGGTACAGGTGTGATAGCAGTACAGGTTTCAGACGGAGGTACAGGTGGTGATAGCAGATACAGGTTTCAGACGGAGGTACAGGTGTGATAGCAGTACAGGTTTCAGACGGAGGTACAGGTGTGATAGCAGATACAGGTTTCAGACGGAGGTACAGGTGTGATGGCAGGTACAGGTTTCAGCGGAGGTACAGGTGTGATGGCAGGTACAGGTTTCAGACGGAGGTACAGGTGTGATAGCAGATACAGGTTTCAGACGGAGTTACAGGTGTGATAGAGGTACAGGTTTCAGACGGAGGTACAGGTGTGATAGCAGATACAGGTTTCAGACGGAGGTACAGGTGTGATAGCAGGTACAGGTTTCAGACGGAGGTAAGGTGTGTGATGCAGACAGGTTCAGACGGAGGTACAGGTGTGATAGCAGACAGGTTTCAGACGAGTACAGGTGTGAGCAGACAGTTTCAGCGGAGACAGGTTGTGGCAGTACAGGTTTCAGACGGAGTACAGGTGAAGCAGGACAGGTTCAGCGGGTACAGTGGATGAGTACGGTTTCAGACGGAGGTACAGGTGATGCAGGTACAGTTTCAGACGGTCAGTTGATGCATAAGTTCAACGAGGTACGGTTGATAGCGGTAAGGTTCAGAGGAGGTACAGGTGTGATGCAGTACAGGTTCACGGAGGTACGTGTGATGCAGGACAGGTCAGGCGGAGTACGGTGTGATGCAACGGTTTCAGAGAGTACAGGTGTGATAGCAGGTACAGGTTTTAGCGGAGGTAAGGTGTGATGCAGCAGTTTCAGACGGAGTACAGGTGTGATGCAGACAGGTTCAGAGAGGTACAGGGTGATGCAGGTACAGGTTCAGAAGACGGTGACGGACGGTTGCGGGCAGGATGAGTACAGGTTTCAACGGGTACGGTTGAGGCAGTACAGGTTCAACGGAGTCAGGATGCAGTACAGGTTTCAGACGAGGTACAGTGTGATGCAACAGTTCAGACGGAGTACAGGTGTGATGCAGCACAGGTTTCAGCGGAGTACAGGTTGATGAGTACAGGTTTCAGACGGAGGTACAGGTGTGATGCAGACAGGTTTAGCGGAGGTAAGGTGTGATGCAGACAGGTTTCAGACGGAGGTAAGGTGTGATGAGGCCAGTCAGAGAGTACAGTGTGTGCGACAGTTCAGCGAGTACAGGTGTGAGCAGTACAGTTCAGCGGAGGTAGTGTGATGCGTACAGGTTACAGACAGGGAGAGTCATCAGAGGATGGTTAGCAGTACAGTTCAGACGGAGGTACAGTGTGAAGCAACAGTTCAGACGGGTACAGTGTGATAGCACAGGTTCAGCGAGGTCAGTGTGATGAGGACAGGTTTCAGCGAGTACAGGTGGAGCAGTACAGTTCAGACGGAGTACAGTGTGATAGCAGACAGGTTTCAGACGAGTACAGGTGTGTGGTACGTTCAGACGGGGTAAGGGGATGCATACAGTTTCAGCGGAGTACAGGTGTGATAGCAGATACAGGTTTCAGACGGAGTAAGAGTATGCAGATAAGGTTTCAGACGGAGGTACGGTGGAAGCAGACAGGTTTACGGAGGTAGGTGGATAGCAGGTACAGGTTCACACGGAGTCAGGTGGAGCAGGACGTTTAGCGAGTAGGTGTGTGCAGTACAGGTCAGACGGAGTACAGTGTGAAGCGATACAGGTTTCAGACGGAGTAAGGTGATAGAGTACAGGTTTCAGACGGAGTAGGGGATAGCAGACAGGTTTCAGACGGAGTACAGTGTGAAGCAGGTACAGGTTTCAGACGGAGTACAGGTGTGATAGAGGTACAGGTTTCAGCGGAGGTACAGGTGTGATGCAGATACAGGTTTCAGACGGAGGTACAGGTGTGATGCAGTACAGGTTTCAGCGGAGGTACAGGTGTGATGGTACAGGTTCAGACGGAGGTACAGGTGGATAGCAGTACAGGTTTCAGACGGAGGACAGGTGTGATAGCAGTACAGGTTCAACGAGGTACAGTGTGATAGCAGGTACAGGTTCAGACGGAGGTACAGTGTATGCAGGACAGTTTCAGCGGAGTACAGGTGATGGCAGGTACGGTTCAGCGAGGTACAGTGTGAGCGAACGTTTCAGACGGAGTACAGGTGTGATAGATAGGTTCGACGGACGGTGGATGCAGCGGTCGACGAGACGGAGGTACAGTGTAGCAGGACAGGTTTCAGCGGAGGTACAGGTGTGAGGCAGGTACAGGTTCAGGCGGAGGTACAGGTGTGATGGAGGTACAGGTTTAACGGAGGTACAGGTTGACGAGGTACAGGTTCAGAGAGTCAGTGGATAGAGATCAGGTTTCAGACGGAGGTACAGGTGTAAGCAATACAGTTCAGACGAGGTACAGTTTAGCGATACAGGTTTGACGAGGTACAGTGTGATGGCAGCACGGTTATGAGTACAGGTGTGATGGCAGGTACAGGTTTCAGACGGAGGTACAGTGTGATAGCAGGCACAGGTTTCAGACGGAGATACAGGTGTGACAGCAGGTACAGGTTTCAGACGGAGGTACAGGTGTGATAGTAGGTAACAGGTTTCAGACGGAGGTACAGGTGTGATAGCAGATACAGGTTTCAGACGGAGGTACAGGTGTGTGATAGCAGATACAGGTTTCAGACGGAGGTACAGGTGTGATAGTAGGTACAGGTTTCAGACGGAGGTACAGGTGTGATAGCAGATACAGGTTTCAGACGGAGGTACAGGTGTGATAGCAGATACAGGTTTCAGACGGAGGTACAGGTGTGATAGCAGATACAGGTTTCAGACGGAGGTACAGGTGTGATAGCAGGCACAGGTTTCACACGGAGGTACAGGTGTGATAGCAGGTACAGGTTTCACACGGAGGTACAGGTGTGACAGCAGGTACAGGTTTCAGACGGAGGTACAGGTGTGTGATAGCAGATACAGGTTTCAGACGGACGTACAGGTGTGATGGAGGACACAGGTTTCAACGGAGGTACAGGTGTGATGTCAAGTGTCAGGTTATCAGACGAGGGTACAGGTGTGATAGCAGATACAGGTTTCAGACGGAGGTACAGGTGTGATAGCAGGTACAGGTTTCAGACGGAGGTACAGGTGTGATAGCAGGTACAGGTTTCAGACGGAGGTACAGGTGTGATAGCAGGTACAGGTTTCAGACGGAGGTACAGGTGTGATAGCAGATACAGGTTTCAGACGGAGGTACAGGTGTGATAGCAGGTACAGGTTTCAGACGGAGGTACAGGTGTGATAGCAGGTACAGGTTTCAGACGGAGGTACAGGTGTGACTAGCAGTACAGGTTTCAGACGGAGGTACAGGTGTGATAGCAGATACAGGTTTCAGACGGAGGTACAGGTGTGATAGCAGATACAGGTTTTCAGACGGAGGTACAGGTGTGATAGCAGATACAGGTTTCAACGGAGGTACAGTGTGTAAGCAGGTACAGGTTTCAGACGGAGGATACAGGTGTGACAGCAGGTACAGGTTTCAGACGGAGGTACAGGTGTGTATAGAGTACAGGTTTCAGACGGAGGTACAGGTGTGATAGCAGATACAGGTTTCAGACGGAGGTACAGGTGTGATAGCAGTACAGGTTTCAGACGGAGGTACAGGTGTGATAGTAGGTACAGGTTTCAGACGGAGGTACAGGTGTGATAGCAGATACAGGTTTCAGACGGAGGTACAGGTGTGATAGCAGATACAGGTTTCAGACGGAGGTACAGGTGTGATAGCAGATACAGGTTTCAGACGGAGGTACAGGTGTGATAGCAGGCACAGGTTTCACACGGAGTTACAGGTGTGATAGCAGGTACAGGTTTCACACGGAGGTACAGGTGTGACAGCAGGTACAGGTTTCAGACGGAGGTACAGGTGTGATAGCAGATACAGTTTTCAGACGGAGGTACAGGTGTGATAGCAGATACAGGTTTCAGACGGAGGTACAGGTGTGATAGCAGATACAGGTTTCAGACGGAGGTACAGGTGTGATAGCAGGCACAGGTTTCACACGGAGGTACAGGTGTGATAGCAGGTACAGGTTTCACACGGAGGTACAGGTGTGACAGCAGGTACAGGTTTCAGACGGAGGTACAGGTGTGATAGCAGATACAGGTTTCAGACGGAGGTACAGGTCTGATAGCAGATACAGGTTTCAGACGGAGGTACAGGTGTGATAGCAGGTACAGGTTTCACACGGAGGTACAGGTGTGATAGCAGATACAGGTTTCAGACGGAGGTACAGGTGTGATAGCAGATACAGGTTTCAGACGGAGGTACAGGTGTGATAGCAGGTACAGGTTTCACACGGAGGTACAGTTGTGATAGCAGATACAGGTTTCAGACGGAGGTACAGGTGTGATAGCAGATACAGGTTTCAGACGGAGGTACAGGTGTGCTAGCACCCCTTGAGAAGGGGAGGTCCGCTTAGATGGTGGACGGCTGCGAGGTCTGGGACGGGGGTGATCCGTGACGAGGGCAGGGTCACGGATGTCATCGGCTGTTGACCAAGAACTCTCCTCTGCTCCGTATCCCTCCCAGTCTACCAGGTAGCAGATGTGTCGGCCCCTTCAATGCGATTCCAGGAGAGAGTGGACCCGACCGTTGTCGTGCTGCTGTCCGACCGCCTAGGTTGAGAGGAGGTGGAGGAACGCCAACCAGGCCGCCACTCCAGAGTCTCATCCCGAGATGGCCACCACTCCAGAGTCTCGTCCCGAGATGGCCCCTGCTGCAGAGTCTCATCCCGAGATGGCCGCCACTGCAGAGTCTCATCCCGTGATGACCGCCGCTCCAAAGTCTCATCCCGAGATGGCCGCCGCTGCAGAGTCTCATCCCGCGATGGCCGCCACTGCAGAGTCTCATCACGAGATGGCCGCCGCTGCAGAGTCTCAGCCCGAGATGTCCGCCGCTGCAGAGTCTCATCCCGAGATGACTGCCTCTCCAGAGTCTCATCCCGAGATGGCCACCGCTGCAGAGTCTCGTCCCGAGATGGCTGCCGCTGCAGAGTCTCATCCCGAGATGGCCGCCACTGCAGAGTCTCATCCTGTGATGACTGCCGCTCCAGAGTCTCATCCCGAGATGGCCACCGCTGCAGAGTCTCGTCACGAGATGACCTCTGCTGGCAGCTCCAGCACTAGAAGACTCAAACCACGACCCCACACAATGTTCAATCAGTAACAGAAAGAGCTTTAATTTGAGGATATCTGAGATTTCAAGTGAGACCAATAACACTGTGAGTTGGCTACCTGCATGAGGAAATATTTAGCCCCCTGGTTCTGGAGTCCACCGCTGCCATCATTATAGTGCGCCCCTGGCTCATACAACATCAACCAGAGTTATCCTTGACCATGGGTGACGTTGTGCGATGAGGCTCCAGCTGCTTCCCTGCCTGTTTTCCTTGATTTCCACGACCTACTACCAAGGTTTGGGGGGCTGAGCTTACATGGGGTGCTGGAAATGCGTAGTGATTGTGGCGTTGTTATTTTCTTAGGGATCCCAATTCGGCAGTCTGTTCTGACATAAAGTCGAACGTGACTGACTGATATGGAACTTCTAGATTAGTAATGTAACCCCGTTCTCTGAGGAGGGAATGCAGACGTTATGTCCTGTCGCTACACTCCCTGTGCCACAGCTGAACCGAGACTTCTGTCTACAACAACATTTCTACATTATTCAAGCACCCCCCCATAAAAATGCTTTAGTCTGTATTTCAGGTCTAAACTGTTGTTATTTCACAACATTTCAAATGAGCTGCTATGCTTTGTTTCCAATGAAAAAAATATTATTATTATTATTATTATTATTATTATTATTATTATTATGCCAAAAAGCAACACTCATGTATTTATTTATTTCAAATATACTTTTGACAATCTCGTGTATCCATCTGTACCAATGAAGAACCCATAAGATAGCAGATGATTTGAGGGATAGAGCTGCAGGAACGGTGTCTAAAATTATATGAATCACATTGCTTGTTTTCTTCTCCCTGTAATTATGATGCTAATATCGACACTGAACAAAGAAGCAATTTCAATGACTGATGTGAGTGAATTAGGCCATCCTCTACAAAGGTTAGAATAGCTTTTGCTATTATAATGGCTATAAAACTGAGCTGTGAAAAGCCAGAAATGATTGTGAGATTTCATCCGCGTGCTTATACCATCACCTGAATTGTGCGTAGCTTATTGTGTTGAAATATCATAACTTGATGAGTGAAAGCCCTCAAATGAACCTCCTTACAATGGCATCCAAAATTACCATTTATGCCAACATCACAAATGTAGTAGA
>CM070831.1:40574267-40631767 GCA_036326025.1 Chrosomus eos
TTTCCTCAGGAGCACGCTGGCAAAAAGAGGAAGTTTTTGAAGCTGCACATGATTCACACACAGCGCTTGCTCTGATCATGTGTGTGCTGAGACCCAGCTCGTGTGTGTGTGTGTGTGTGTGTGTCCCACGCAGCCCCCCGCCCCCATATGGCGGCCCATTGTTTATCCTGACTCCGGCTGTCCGGCATGATGTGTCACTCCAGAACTGAGGACTCTATAAACCTCCTCATTATTTAGCTGTATTTTACCATTATGGTTTAACATATGATCAAGCATTTTCAAGGAATTAAATTGGACTTAATTTTACAACATTTAGGCATAGATTATTTATTCATTTAATTTCCCCTTTATTAAATTTCAAATATACATCAAACATTTTTGACAGAACATTTTTATATAGCTTTAGTCGAATTTTAGTAATCTGAATTGTTTTAATTCTAGAGTAGATTTAGTTTGTGTACTACATCAATTAAGCATTTCTTTAATATTTCCAAGCTCATTATATACTCCTTGAGAAAACATCTAATAATCTGAATGATATTAAGGTTTGAAAATACAATACATAAAGATATTAACATGCTGCTTTGACATTTAATGTCTTCATTTATCTTATAATTAAGTAAAACCACCAAGAATATAGTCTTCTTTTTAATTAGCGACGCTTGCTTTATAACAACTTGCATACAACATTCCTAATCCTTTAAAGAATGAAGGTACTAAGGTGGCATTCGTTTTAACTCAGCTGACTGGGAGAGCGGCGGTATGACGCCGATGTGGGAGAATCAAGATCCTTACTGTACCTCGTTCCAGGCACTCGCTGAGGAGATGAAGCGGGGGTTTAAGTGTTCGATGGCGGGAAGAGAGGCAGCAAGACTTCTCACCAACCTAGAACAAGGCAAGCGTTCGGTATCCGATTACTCCATTGAATTCCGCACGTTGGCGCCTGAGTGCCAGTGGAACGAGGAGGTGCAGTGGGATATGTTCCTACGTGGGCTGGCTGACCGTGTTCAGAGAGAGATTTATGTGTCTTAGTGTTATGAGTCTTGTCTTGTCTCTGCTTGTCCGTCTGTCTGTTTCTGTGTTTCAGGAGGAGGCAGGGGATTTATCTAACGTGCCCGTCGAGTACCAGGACCTGAAGGAAGTGTTCAGTAAGTCCCGTGCTGCTTCTCTCCCTCCACACTGTCCCTACGACTGTGCCATAGACTTAGTGCCAGGTGAGTCTCCGCCTAAAGGCAAGTTATACTCACTGTCTGTTCCAGAAAGTGTGGCCATGGAGACATACATTTCTGATTCTCTAGCATCACTGTTCATCCAGCCTTCCTCATCTCCAGCGGGGGCGGGGTTCTTCTTTGATGGGATGGTTCTCTGAGACCTTGTATTGACTACCGAGAGTTGAACAACATCACGGTAAAGAATACTTATCATTTGCCGTTGTATTCAGCTTTCGAGAGGTTGCAGGGAGCATCAGTCTTCACAAAGTTGGACTTACGCAATGCTTATTATTTGGTTTGCATTAGGAAGAGGAATGAATAGAAGACAGCTTTTAACACCCCCAGGGGACACTTTGAATACTTGGTCATGCCTTTCGGCCTGTCCAACTCCCCAGCGGTCTTCCAACCACTCGTCAACGATGTGCTGCGAGATATGGTAGATCAGTTCATATATGTCTACCTGGATGACATATTGATTTTTTTCATCTTCTCTCCAGGAATACGTTCAGCACGGCTTCAGGGGTTGCTAGAGAATGGGCTTTTTGTCAAGGCGGAGAAATGCGATTTTCATGCACAGTCTGTTTCTTTTCTAGGATACATCGTCTCGTCTGAGGGAGTACGTATGGATCCTGATAAGGTTAGGGTTGTGGTGGATTTGCCAAGTCCAGATTCCCGTAAGGCCCTACAGAGGTTAGCCCTACCATTGGCCCTACCAATTTCAATATGCGTTTTATTCACAATTTCAGCCAACTAGCTGCTCCTCTGACTGCCTTGACCTCCCCCAGAACTACGTTCAGGTGGTCCGATGCAGCCGAGACTGTATTTTCCAAACTTAAAAGTCGCTTTGTTTCGGCTCCCATCCTAGTGGCCCCTGACCCGTCACGTCAGTTCGTGGTGGATGTCGACAAGTCAGAGGTGGGGGTAGGAGCAGTTCTTTCCCAACGGGCTTCCACAGACGACAGGATACATCCTTGTGCGTTTTTTTCTCATCGATTATCCCCTGCCAAACGTAACTATGACATTGGTAACCGTGAGTTGTTGGCAGCTAAGTTAGCGTTGGAGGAATGGCGCCATTGATGCCGTCCTTCAGATGAGACGTTAAACCGAGGCCCTGACTCTCTGTGGTCATTAAAAATCCCATGGCACTTCTCGTAAAGAGTAGGGGTGTAACCCCGGTGTCCTGGCCACATTCCACCCATTGGCCCCTGCCAATCATGGCCTCCTAATAATCCCCATCCACTGAATTGGCTCTATCACTCTCTCTCTCTCCAACTATAGCTGGTGTGTGGTGAGCGCACTGGCGCCGTTGTACTGTGGCTGCCGTCGCATCATCCAAGTGGATGCTGCACACTGGTGCTGGTTGAGGAGAGAACCCCTGATATGATTGTAAAGCGCTTTGGGTGTACAGTAGTACATATGAAAGCGCTATATAAATGCCTCATTCATTCATTCATTCATTGGTTAGAAGGGTCGGAGCTACCTTTTATCGTCTGGACCGATCACAAGAACTTAGAATATATCAGAATCGCCAAATGTCTCAACTCCAGGCAGACTCGGTGGGCACTTTTTTTCAGTCGTTTTGATTTTTCACTTTCGTACCGTCCGGGTTCTTAAAACATCAAACCCGATTCTTTATCATGCATTTTTGACCTTTCCGAACGCCCGTCTACTCCCAAGTGCATTTTCCCAGAGAACCTATTTGTCTCCACACTCACATGTGAGATCGAATCGAAGGTCAAGACGGCCTTAGAAGGGATAACGCCTCCGCCCGGGGGTCCACCGAGTCTATTGTTTGTGCCGGTGGAGTTAGGGTTTGATGTTATTCAGTGGGGGCATTGTTCCAATGTGGCTTGTCATCCAGGAGTTTATCGTACCAGTTTTTTTTGGTCAAGCTGTGGTGACCCACAAATAAGAGACATTCACTAAGGAACTATACCTTTAAGGGAAGAGAAAATACGAGTTCCGGTTAAAGTTGTGTTGTTGTGTCGATCTCACTGCTGTACGGTTCTGATATATTCAAGTGGAGAGTAAAGCTGACTCGACGCATCTGCGTCTCTTGTCTCCTCATTTATTGCACCGCGCCAGTGGCTCTGACTACAGACGCCTCTGACTATGCCGTGGGGGCTGTGTGTGAACAGTGGGTGAGCGGAGCCTGGCAGCCGCTGGCCTTTTTCAGCAGAAAGTTCCGGGACAACGAGAGGAAATATAGCGCCTTCGACAGGGAGCTCTTGGGTCTTTTCCTTGCCCCTCGTCATTTCTGTTTCCTGTTGGAGGGCCGGCGGTTGACCACAAGCCGCTGACGTTTGCCATGGCCAAGTCTTCGGAGTCTGGTCGCCAGCAGCGTCAGCTCTCTTCCATATAAGAGTATACCACGGACATTCAGCACGTGGCCGGCAAGGACAACTTCGTCGCCGACTGCCTCTCCCGGGTGGTCACTGGTTCCATCCACTTGGGCCTTGACTATGCAGCTATGGCTGAGGATCAGACCGCGAACTCTGAGGTGCAAGCCTACAAGACGGCTCCCACGGAGCTACTCATTGAGGTGTTTGACGCTATACACAGCCTTTCCAACCCGGGGGTGAAGGCCTCGACCAAGCTGGTGGGGGCGAAGTTCGTCTACGCCGGGCCTGCGGAGGGACGTCAGGGCCTGGGCTGTTGCCTGTGTGGCGTGCCAGCGCGCAAAGGTGACTCGTCATACCAAGGCCCCTTTGGCACCCTTCAAAGTACCAGAGAGGCGTTTTGATCATGTGGATGTGGACCTAGTGGGCCCACTTCCCCCCTCCCATGGTTACACCCACCTCCTCACCATGGTGGACAGGAACACCAGGTGGCCAGAAGTGGTGCCCCTGGCTTCCACTACATCAGCTGAGGTGGCCCGGGTGTTCATTATGGCTTGGGTGGCCCGTTTCGGAACACCGCCCAACCTCTCCTCGGACCGAGGTCCGCAGTTTACATCGGAGCTTTGGACTGCGGTCTCCGAGGCCCTGGGGGTAAATGTCCACCGTACCACAGCCTATTACCCACAGAACAACGGACTTTGCCAGCGGTTTTATCGTGACATGAAGGCTGCACTCCGGGCCAGCCTCACGGGCAGCGACTGGGCTGACCGCCTCCCATGGGTTATGCTTGGCCTTCGCTTCGCCCCCAAGGAGGATCTTCAAGCCTCATCGGCTGAGCTAATGTACGGTCAGCCTCTGCGCGTCCCGGGGGAGTTTCTTCCAGATGCCACGGCCCCTTGGTCGGTTGCCTCCCATCGTGCTGTGTCTCGGGACTAGTGTTGTTTTTGGCGGCCTGTTTTAATTTTAGTTTTAGTCTAGTCTTTGTGTCAAGCTGTCATTTTAGTTTTTATTAGTTTTAGTCACGTTCATACTCTTTTTAGTCTAGTCTAGTTTTAGTTGACGAAAACTGATGACATTTTAGTCTAGTTTTAGTCGACGAAAACTGATGACATTTTAGTCTAGTTTTAGTCAACGAAAGACATAGTCTAGTTTTAGTCAATGAAAATTGTATTTTAGTCTCTTTTTAGTAATGCAATTCTATTTAACCCAGTCAATATGTATACCTAGTAGTAGACGAAACCAACATTTTCTTTTAGCCAAACCCATTTCAAAATATCTTATCTTATTATTGTTAGTCTATCTTATTATATTATTGTAACCTTATAGACTCAAGAATGCTATTCCAGACACAGAAGACGCTCTGATATGAATTTAGAACATATTTATTTTACCAACCAAACATGTTGCCTACACACGATGACATTAAAGTTTTTCCAAATGTCATTTCTTCTTTTTCTCCCAAAGACGAATCCCTTTCTCTGTGTCAGACTTAACGGCCTTTGTTGTCGTTTATGCTAACGCCTGTTTCACACATAGCCTACTCCGTTTGCGGTGTGTATTTTTTCCCGCACCCATGTTAGGTTAGAGCGCTCACACCGCACGCGGTGATTTGAAATAAAAAATAGAGAATAAATGTTGTGATTGTGGTATTACAGCCGTAGATCAGCTGCGCACTGCAAACGTAGCACATGTGAAAACACAATAGCACGAGCTGCTCCTGCATACACACCGCACCGCATACGCACTACACACGGAGTATGTGTGAAACAGCCGTAACTCACGCAGCTGCATCTTCTAAATAATGCCGCGAATTGGGCTTGAGGATGTGATGTCGCCTGCGTCTGCGCAGTGCGATCGGATGCTAACCTGACTCCGCCAGATGGATTTGCTCCGCATATCCATCTGGAAACCTTCCGTTGAAGTAGTTTTGGTAAGGGGCGAAAATACTGGTTAGCTGATTGGCCTATGTTGGTGATAGACGGGCCAAATCAACCAATCAGATCAACGAAGCATATGAGAGCGACGACGAAAACACAACCACAAGCCAGGCTACTCTTGCTGCTGCAGGTAAAGGCTCGTTAGCTCTGTAATTCCGTAATAACTCTGTAATTCCGATAAAACTTGCTCGATAGCCACACTGATGCTAGTTTCATCCGCTGAAGCCGCCATGTACTTAAGACTGAACTGTCGCGCTTCTCGTTGCGTCACACCTCAACCCGCCTCAAAGCCAACGCTGATTGGACGTTCGTTTGGTGAACTGCTCCCAAATTTTCTTTAACGGAAAGTATCCAGACTGATCTGCGAGTGAAACCTTGAAAGCTCGCGAGATCAGGATGGTCTCACGAGGCTAATCGGATGCAGCCCCTGGCCTGAAGTGATACACAGGAAACAGAAATGCTGCATACCGGTAATAACGCAAGTAAACGAGACGAAATAACGTTAAATAACATTTCATCTCGTCTCGTTTTGGTCAACGAAAATGAAGAGACATTTTAGCATAGTTTTTATTTTGTAAACCACATTTAGTCTCGTTTTTATTCGTCAACGATATTACATTATACATTTAATTATAGTCATCGTCACATGAGCAGCATTTACGTTGCGTCTCGTCTCGTTTTCGTCACGTGAAAAAGGTTCGTTGACGACGATATTTCGTCATAATTTTCGTTGACGAAAGCAACACTACTCGGGACATTGCCGACGCTTTCATTCCCATTCCAACGTCGCACCATGGCCTCCCTCGGTCCTACGTGCCCAAAGACTTACCGTCAGCCAAGTATGTCTTCATCCGCCACGATGGCCCTCGTACTCTGCTGCCCCCCTACAATGGGCCCTTCTGTGTCCTGATGGGAGGGTCTAAGAACTTTGTGGTGGATATGAGAGGTAGGCCTGAGCGGGTGGCTATGGACCGACTGAAGCCTGCTCATGTGGATATTGGTGAACCGCTGCAGTTGGCCCTGCCCCCACGGCGAGGGCACCCCCTGCAGCAGCCTCACACCATGCGCCTGCCCCGCCCCTTGCCCTTTGCCCCTCTCCTGTTAAGCGCAGCCGGTATGGCCGCCCGGTCCGCCCCCCTATACGTTGACTTTTCATAGGGACTGTTATGAGCTGAGCTGTTCTGTTTGGCACTATTGAGTAGTGTCCTATGTTTTGTTGGGGGTACCTTTTCGGTCTGGACTTGTTTATGGGTGAATTCTGGGGGGGGGCCTGTGTGGTGACCCACAAATAAGAGACATTCACTAAGGAACTATACCTTTAAGGGAAGAGAAAATATACGAGTTCCGTTTAACGTTGTGTTGTTGTTTTTTTGTTTGTTTATTAATTTATATAGCACAATTTAATACAACTGGTGTTGCCCAAAGTGCTTCACAGTAACAGAGTAAACAGAAACAAAAAAATAAATAAATAAGCATATCACATAAAAAAGAAGACACATAGACAATAACCCAGTTAAAATAATTCTCCATTAGAGTTTAAAAGATGTTGTTTCACCATAGCTTTGAACATGGATAGTGTTTTGACAGATCTAATCGATTGAGGGAGGTCATTCCATAGTTGTTGTGTCGATCTCACTGCTGTACAGTTCTGATATATTCAAGTGGAGAGTAAAGCTGACTCGACGCATCTCCGTCTCTTGTCTCCTCATTTATTGCACTCCACAAAGCAATGATTTTGGTGGCGATTAATGGCTCGAGACATTCGCAGTTTTGTTTTGGCTTGCTCAGTTTGCGCCACTGGTAAGACTTCCAATCGACCCCCAGATGGGTTACTCCAACCGCTGTCAGTCCCTTCAAGACCCTGTCCGAGGTCTCTAATAAACTAGCTCCTAAATTTATTGGCCTGTTCACTGTCACCAAGATCATTAGTCCGGTGACGGTCCGACTCAAACTCCCTCCCTCGTACAGGAGAATTCATCCTGCTTTTCATGTGTCTAAAGTCAAGCCCGTGTTTTATTCTCATATTAATCCGCCACCCGCGGTTCCCCCTCCGCCGCGTCTCGTAGATGGGGAAGCTACTTATTCGGTTAACCGTATTCTGGTCTCGAGACGGAGGGGATGAGGATTTCAGTACCTGGTGGACTGGGAAGGTTACGCTATGGAGGAGAGAAGTTGGGTGTCTGCTAGGGACATTCTGGATCACTCTCTTGTCGATGCTGGCGTTCCTAGAGAAGGTGGTACTGTCACGGTTCATGAATTCTCTGCCTTCTTCATGTCTTGTGATAGTGTGTGTGTATGTAGCGTGTGTGTCTGTGTGGGCGTGTCCTCTGATTACCGCTAATCATCAGTACCAGCTGAATTCACTTTCCACTTGCATATATTCTCAGTAACTGGTATCTTGTGTTGTCAGATTGTTTTGGTATGTACTGTGTTGGTTCCTGTGCTGTTCCGTGGCGTTCTTCGTGGTCTTCTTCGTGGTGTTCTTCATGGTCTTCTTCATGGCATTCTCTGTGGTCTTCTTCGTGGTCTTCTTCGTGGCGTTCTTCGTGGTCTTCTTCGTGGCGTTCTTCGTGGTCTTCTTCATGGCGTTCTTCGTGGTCTTCTTCGTGGTCTTCGTTCCCTGGATGTATTCACCTTGTCTGCCCTGCCGATTCAACTCGCCACATTTCCGGATACTGGATTATCTTCACTGGACATCATCACCGTCTGGTTGCCTATCGAAGTCCATGCGTCACTCGCCCATTTCTGTTCACCTTGTGTTTTGTGACTGACCCGTGATCTGTTTATTTAATAATAAACATCTTATCTGCATCTTGCTTCCAGTTGTTTCCTAACAGCTTAAAGCTACAAGCCACATCAGTAAGTTGAAATATTTGATTAGGTCTTCAAACCAAATTGTTCGTAGCAACGTGTATCACTGAGTCCAGTGACCCGGATGAGGAATAATACACCACTGGCATGATTGTCTGCAAAATGGCATGACTTAATATTCAACACTATTATTGATCTGACGATGACATCACTATTTTCTGCAGAGCTGCTTTATAGCTGAAATGAACTAATTTAATAATTGATGATCTGTACAGCGGGACTGAATCAACACTGCACTGACTGCACCGCTGCACAAACGCATTATTATCCTGTTATCTGTAAAGCTGCTTTCAAAAAAATCTGTATTGTAAAAAGCGCTATATAAATAAAGGTGTCTTGCCTTTCATACACTAATACACATCTGATATTCTCCCAACTGTCTACTTTCACTTAAGACATAATCCGACTGTTCACGGGAATCTTCGTCAAAACGGGCATTTTGACATAACTGGTGTATCTGTCTGTTCAAGCGTAAAAGAAACGAAAGAGACTTCTGTTCAAAACCGATGAGTCTGAGAGGAGAACCGGCTGACCCAAGCGCTGCGTTTTCCAGGATTATCCATATATCCACTCTTCTCTTTTACGTTTACCTTTCAATGTTTTATGCGACATGCAGAAAGTGTATTCCCGATTCAGGACATCAGTGCTGACGGGATCTCTTCCCGAATCCCTCCCTAACATTACTCTTTTTTTATTCGTTGAAGAACATGTCGATGGATTTTCATCATAGTTTTTATTTTATGTATTGAGTAATCGTCTAATTTTCGTCAGTGAGATTTTTTATTTATTTTTACTGAAGTTATTAAAAAAATGATTAATCAATGAAATCAACACTGCATCTCATTTACATATCAATCCCACTTTCCACATGACAGGAATCTGAGCTATGCTCAGAACAAACAAAGGAACATATAGCCTCAGAAATTAGACAAAAGCTAGCATTTAACATTTCTAGTATTGTCGAGTATTTCTGAATAACTAAGAGCATGTAAGAAAATTGCAGACATTTACAATAGTAACTCATTTTCATCTAAAGCAAGATAACAAAGAAACAAGATAGAGGTGAAAAGCAGAGTTTTTACTGTAGATATGATTACTTCAAAATAAAAAGTAAAACCACAGTGCTTCTTCTTGACAATGGAAATAACTCAACTCAATACAGTATGCTGTTTTAGTAAAGCAGAAGTGAGTGAATAAGTAAAAGTATTCTTATATTAGTTTACTTGCGCAGGAATCCTCTTAAACAGGAAGCAGCGCTACTGAACTTCCTTTAACACCAAACTCTTACACACACACACACACACACACACACACACACACACACACACACACACACACACACACACACACACACACACACACACACACACACACACACACACACACACACACACACACAAGACAGCCGAATGCAGCGTGTCTAGACCGAGAGAGGAAGTCTGATCAGACATCACTTATGACTGACATCTCTCACAGAGTCATTCCTCCTGAAACATGCATTTACACTCGTTCTGCTGACGATGGCTTTTTCTGCTGCTCGTCTGGCTGTAAAAAAAAGAAAATCAGCCGTCATTGTGTGTATAATCAAGTAATTTGCTCCCACATAAACAGTGCGCTGGTAAAGCACAGGTCCCATATGTCCAGCCGCCCTTCTCTGATGCCCTGCTCTGTCACTTCAGCTTCCCATGTCAATCACTGAGTGATGGATGAGGTCAGAGGTCACGGATCTCTCCCTGGAGTCCACATCTCTGACCTCCACTGACAATGTCTTCCAATGGCTCCTTCAAAGCATGAAATCAAAGTCTCAGTGTTCAAACAGGCATGCAGGGTCTTCGGACATCTACCTAACCCTCCGTATGAACACCGGGAGGCAAAGTCAGACCGTTCCTTAAAAACCCACAACTGAGGCTCGAGCTTTTACTGTCACTCAAAACTATCATATATTCAGCTCTCTCTCTCTCTCTCTCTCTCTGTGTGTGTGTGTGTGTGTGTGTGTGTCTGTGTGTGTGTAGCCACTGAATATTCTTCAAAAATAATTCTCTTTCAGTGCTCCAGGGAAGAAAGTAATATTATTTATTGCTTTTATTATTTAACTATTCAATGATACTGTATATAGCCCTAAACCACACACACACACACACCAGTACAATCCCAGTACAGTTTAATTTAGCTGTTGAATTCACTGTGCCGTCGGATGGGAAAAGGCTAGAGAACATCAGTGTGATCTTGGCGGCTCCTCAATTAATGAAATCAATCTTACTGAAGGTCATTTCAACACAAATACACACTGAGAGATTTGTTTGATCTGTTTTTGTCTTTTGTTGGCACAGCGGGATCTTCTGCTTCACACTTGGTGTAAAAGAAAAAAACAAAACAAAGCAAGCATAATCATTAAACCTGAACGTGTACAATTAGACAGTTCTTAATCTAAACTACAGTATCTGAAGTCGATAAATACACACATCAACAGCCATGCTTAAATATAACAGATTTACAAAACATATATATTTTGAAGAATATACTCCTTTTGTACTGTTGTCTGAGACCCTTCAGTTACCTTGGATATTACACTAAACTGTTGGAAAATGCCTTATTATGAGCCATACGGGCGCAGAATTATGATGTGCCGCCATCTGAAAGGATATCTAAGACATGGATAGGAAATGTCAAGCATTTCAGCCATCGCTGTAGATCGCGGTTTTGCAGGAACATAACACACTTGGACTGGTTTCTTTGTTGAAAGCTTGCTGTTGTCTGTGGTCAGTGTTATCGAGGAGGACTGAAGATGAGTGATGTGTTGGCATGGTCACTAGCTAGACTGTGTGTGTGTGTGTGTGTGTGTGTGTGTGTGTGTGTGTGTGTGTGTGTGTGTGTGTGTGTGTGTGTGTGTGTGTGTGTGTGTGTGTGTGTGTGTGTGTGTGTGTGTTGTCATGACCACTCTGCCTCCACTCAAAGCATGTAGACATTTAGAGGTTTTTCTTATTTTTTACATTTATCTATTAAGAGCCCTGAAACACATGAGCTGTCAGCCTACAGCAGGACCAAGAGTTGGTAGGATCTAAAATCATGGGTATCAATTTGATTTAATAACTGGTGAAGAGAATCATGTTGAGAAGAGAGGAGAGAAGCAATGGTTTGATGTGATGTCAAATAATATGTTGCACAACTACAATAACTGTAATAAAATTAATTGTAAATCCATGCTGTCCTGATATACTTCAAATGAAGCATATGTCCTTCACAATGACATATCACAACATTTACATTGACCTGCTATGGACGTAAAATATCAGATCTACCAGCTCAGTTATTTTAACTTAAGCTTTGACTTTATTGATATTTAGTCTGTGATGCATTCACCATCGGATCAGGTTTTTTAATTTGCTAATTTTCAAGTCCAGGAATAGTTTACCATTCAACATTATGAACAGAAACATTTACAAAATCATTTATATCATTACATAACATGTAATTTTTTCCCCCTATCCTTCAACAGTGTCTATTTACACAAAGTGCAATGGGCCAGCTTGGCACAGGCTATTTACACGAGCTCCGCCCACCAGTGACTGAGTGAGCCAGACAAAACTACAAAAGAAACATGTCTGATAACAGGATCACTGGTGTGAAGAGTAAGACGAGTGGCATTAGCTTTAAATGCGATTGACCAAAGTTTTAATCCGCCTATGTTTTTATAGTGGGTATAAAGTGTTCATCGGGTGTTTATTAGTGTGAATAAAAGTGTTTATCGGGTGTTTAGTTTGAAAAAAGTGTTTATCGGGTGTTTAATTGTCACAACGGTTGCAAATACAATGAGAAATGGCAGGATCTAATTCCAGCAGTTGAGATTTTATAAAATAAATAAATAAATAAAAAACACACACTAATTGACTAGACAACCATGAACAGAACAACTGTGTAATACCAAGAACAGACGAGAACAGACAATGAAATAAACAAAACACAGGGCTTACTTACAAAAGCGAACTAATCAAGGAAATGAACAACAGGTGCAACTGACAATTACACTGAACACAATTATAATCAGAACACTTTTGTTTTTTCCCCCATTTTTCATAAGTTGAACTCAAAGATCTAACACTTTTTCTATGTACACAACTTAAGGTCGACATTCCTGCAGTCAGCATGCCAATCGCACGCTCCCTCAAAACTTACGACATCTTTGGCATTGTGCTGTGTGATAAAACTGCACAGTTTAGAGTGACCTTTTATTATGGCCAGCCTAAGGCACACCTGTGCAATAATCACGCTATCTAATCAGCATCTTGATATGCCACACCTGTGAGGTGGATGGATTATCTCAGCAAAGGAAAAGTGCTCACTTGAGCTTGAGAGAAAAGGGCTTTTTGTCTACATAGAAAAAGTCTTAGATCTTTGAGTTCAGCTCATGAAAAATGGGGGCAAAAACAAAAGTGTTGCATTTATAATTTTGTTCAGTATAAATCAATGATTGATGCAGGGTTAATGGAGTATGTAGGGCAATTACATTCCCCAACTTCATTTAACTCCCTCATTTAACCCTCAAGATCCAAGCCATTTTGGGGGATTTCCGCCTGGATTTAGCCAACCCAAATTAAAAAGCTCCTCATTCCCTCATACTTTGGGCTAAATGCATAATCTTTGTGTCATTTTACAGGAAACCCTTTGCAGTTTCATAAAACAGTGCTAAAATTGATAAACATTTAAGCATACGTTGTCTGAGCTTTAATGAACACAAAAAAGGCGCTTTTTGATTTTTTGATTTTAAATTTATTTTTGAAAGTGGATAACTCAGGACCTGTATGGCATAGGGACATGCAGACAAGTATGGCTATTTCCTCTAGATGGCAGCAAACACTGAAAAAAGAACTATTTCTCTATAATAAAAAATGAAAAAGATATTCAAGCAAATCTGAAGGGAGGAATATTACCTTTTTTTTTATGTAATTTCTACCTACCCAAATCTAAACTCTGCTCATAGCCAAACCCATTGGTACATATGCAATATTCCATTGTAATTTTAAAGAAAACCCTTTAAAATTATATAAAACACTGCTGAATGTGATAAATATTATAGTATATGTTGTCTGTGCTATAGTAAACAAAAAGAAAAAAATAGGCGCATTATGATTTTGATCATTTTATTCTTTCAGAAGATGCAAGTCTTATCATTTGACTTATTATTTGACTAAAATCTGTGGTCTATTACCATTTAGAAAAGGATCATAATCCTCCAGATGTATTTCATTCATTATATGGGCATCAGTTTGTCATCTGTGTTGTGTATCACCTCAACATCACCGGCCAGCCTCCTGGAGATCTGATGCCAGCTGTGCCAACTGTGCCAACAGTGCCACATCTTCAATAGAACCTGAAACAAAGAAATCACTGTTTATACATAGTTTCTGCATTGTAATAATATCACTTTCACAATATCAAAATGTAGATTTACTAAAATTACCATTTTTTTCAACTTATGCAAAGTGAAACTACTGTTGCGCAATAATCGAAATTGTTGCGCAATACCAAAAACATTAGACATTTATTTTCAAATAATAGTTTATCAGATTGCTTGCTGTGCTTTCACATTTCAAACTAACAATAACTTTATCAAAAAATGTATATAAACATTGCTGAAAACTCATAGGGCTCTGTCACTTACCCAAACACTAACGTTAGTTCTCAGAATGCGCACTCCAGTCCAAACGTCTCCATATCCTCCATTTAGAGACAAATTGTCAAAGCTCGCGTTTATAAATGCCATTGATGTTTTTATCTTTCTAGATGACATTATAGAAATCAAACCGTTCATACACAATAATATAACACGCGATATTCGCAGATATTTCTGTAAACAGGGTTCACCCGGAAGTGACCGAGGGAGCGCGTCCGTCACTTCAGAATCCCGGTCTGTTGACTGGCCGCGTCAGACATGTGACGCGTGCTTAGTTCCTGTTGAGATCTCTATACCATAACATAGTCTTTAGCATTAGCTAGAGTAAGCCCAGCGTCTGTGAATGTAGATGGCTTGCAGATCTGGTGTGTTGCGCGCTTACGCGCTCATCGCGCGTCTCCCCTCAGTTCGTTCGATATGGATTTTCTTACCAAGGAAAGCTCACAGAAACGTGAAAATGGTCTCATTTGAAAGATAACATCCTAAGCTAGAAGGTGATATAGATTATGTGGCTGTTTGCGGCTCACTGAAGCCGACATCGGAGCAGGAATGTGATACTTTTATTTGTCACCTCTTTTTGAATGTATTTCACTGTGTGATTGTTTTGAAGATATTTCGATCTATGATTGTCTCACAATGTAATAACCTACATCGACAGATTCCTTAGAATGAGAGCTTTATTGTAATATATGGTTTGACTTATTTGTGAAATAAATAAAAAATAAATATTTGTAGAAAGATTTCTTCGCAATCATAAAGCGGAAATATTTGCCTGGGACCAATGCATATTTAAGCTAATATTTCATTTGATATGTATCATAAAACCGAAAGTGATGGTATTCTGTGTAAAGTATAGATTCTAAGCTTTCAAATGATACCAAGAATTACTTGATACCTTATATGGAAGACTATTAAAAGAACGTACGAAAATAATAACAAAGATTTTTTATCCCGGTACCGGGATGGTGGACTTTTAACTGTTGGGCGTTGAAGTAGGGATATATGCTTCTCTTTGGATAAGTGATTCATTGGCCTCTGTAGATTGACCCGTTAAAGCGCTAACTACAGGGGGTCCTGGAGAAGTGATTTTATTTAAGTCAGGGCTGAGCTGCTCTCCCCCAGTATACTAGGGGTTTTAAGTTGGGTAGCTCCTCTGTGGCCTCCTTGCAGTTGTGGACAAGAGTGGACAATCTGTTGCTTGCCTTTCCCTTGTTTGCCTCCCTGTCTGAGTAATGACATGTGACGTCTCCCCTTTGGATGGCCCCAAGTGTTGATGCTAGGTGAATTAACTAGTTGGGCAGTATAATTCCCTCTTAAGTATAAACAGTATAAACGTCATTCACTTCCCTCCCCAACTATGGTTGGGTCTTGAAGTAGGGTATCACTCCCCTTTGGATGGCCCTTGATTTGACAATGTTAATACACAGAGAAGGTTCGCCTGTAGGCCATCCCTCCTTGTTATCTGTCCCTCAAGATGGTCCAGTGCTTAAAGAAAAAACAACCGCTAGATATAACGGGATGTTAACCAGGTACCCTACTTTTGGTATATGCAAAGCAAACTAATTATGGTAGGGCATTACATCACCTCTGATTTTTGTTGCTATTCACTATTTATTGTTATGCCACTGCCGTTTAATTCATAAATCATGGGTAATTTAAGTGTTACGAATCACTGGAGGCAAGCTGGTTGAGAACCCAAATGAAACTTTAATTGAAAACATCAGGGGGCCAGGGTGGACCAGGGTGTTCAGGGGGCCAGGGCGGACCAGACAGTTCAGGCAACGATGGTAGAGACAACCCTTTAGGCGGCTATGGCGGCTATGGCGGCGTGGCCTCCATGGTCCCATCAAGGGACCCACTGAACCCCCCCCCCCCCCATTTTTTTTATTGAGGACAGATATGTGACCCGTTACAGAAACCAGGGACGCAAGTCGGCAGCACAACTTGCGAGAAAAATGAGAAACAAGCGTTTTTTTTTCCAAAATTTGTGATTTCCGCTTTTTTGCAGAATCTGTTAGTTGAAATCACGAAGAAGCCTCTCCAAGTTTGAGATAGCAGTATTGGTATATTTAAAAGCTTACATTTTGAGGTTGAAATCGGCTTGTTTTCGTAGATTCTAGCACGCAGTAGGGGCGTGGTGTGTTATTGTCTGTGTGTATTTCCATACTGAATATGGCGCTTTTGTCCCCGCCCTCCAAGTGAACAGCATGGCTACTTATTATGTTGTGCTCTGGTCGGCTCAATTCAATTCAATGAAGATGGACGCCGCAAAGATTGTCGCAGACGAGCTGAACCGTGGCAGTTACCGGTACACTGAAAATGTTTTCGCCGCACTTTGTGGGCTCGGGAAACTGAAATCCGCGCGCGCGCGCCCTCGGTGCTTGAATACGGTGGCTCGGCTCGCTGACAACGGTAGCTGGCTGTTTCATATGAGACATCCCGATTGCTTTGAATGGGGAACGTTTTGTGAACAGGGAACATGAAGGCCTGCCGTGCGCGTTTCTCAAACGTAAGTTAAGCTTCATTTGCTCTTTAGTCGTTATTTAAGATGCTGAACCTGCTGATGATATAATGTGCTTGCGGACATTTCATTTGTGTGTGTATACGCACATGTAAAGAGATTTGCAACAGTAATTTGAGGAGGTGAAATGTGATTATTTGGAAAATCCCTGTCATGACTGCTTAAAGAAAAATGCCAGCAGGCATTTGCCTCCTGCATAAACTTTAATATTGTTGACATTTTGGGCACACGCGCGTTGCGCACTATTTGCGTTATATATAGGCCTTTGGCATATTGGTCTTTGTGTGTTGTTGTGGTTTTGCGTTATATCATGGCATATTGGTCTTTGTGTGTTTTTGCTGGTTTTGTGTTATATGTATGGCATAACGATATTGGTCTTTGTGTGTTGTTGCTGGTTTTGCGTTATATGTATGGCATATTGGGCTTTGTGTGTGTTGCTGGTTTTGCGTTATGTATGGCATAATGTTATTGGTCTTCGTGTGTTGTTGCTGGTTTTGCGTTACATGTATGGCATATTGGTCTTTGTGTGTTGTTGCTGGTATACGTTTCAAATAGAGGGCAGGACAATTGTTTTTCGCCTAGAGCAGCAGAAGTGCATTCGCCGGTCCTGGGGTTGAGTTTCCATAAACATTAAAGTTTTTTGTTTTGTGTTCATTCTAAGAACAGGCTCACCAGGCTGACGTGAAGAAACTCAGGCTCACCAGGGCTGACGTGAAGAAGCTCAGGCTCGGCAGGGCTGACGCGAAGAAACTCAGGCTCGGCAGGGCTGATGTGAAGAAGCTCAGGCTCGGCAGGGCTGACGCGAAGAAACTCAGGCTTGGAAGGGCTGACGCGAAGAAACTCAGGCTTGGAAGGGCTGACGTGAAGAAGCTCAGGCTCGGCAGGGCTGACGTAAAGAAGCTCAGGTTCGGCATGGCTGACGTGAAGAAGCTCAGGCTCGGCAGGGCTGACGTGAAGAAGCTCAGGCTCGGCAGGGCTGACGCGAAGAAACTTTTTGTTTTGTGTTCATTCTAAGAACAGGCTCACCAGGGCTGACGTGAAGAAACTCGGGCTCGGCAGGGCTGACGTGAAGAAGCTCAGGCTCGGCAGGGCTGACGCGAAGAAACTCAGGCTCGGCAGGGCTGATGTGAAGAAGCTCAGGCTCGGCAGGGCTGACGCGAAGAAACTCAGGCTTGGAAGGGCTGACGTGAAGAAGCTCAGGCTCGGCAGGGCTGACGTAAAGAAGCTCAGTCGGCATGGCTGACGTGAAGAAACTCAGGCTCGGCAGGGCTAACATGAAAAAACTCAGGCTCGGCAGGGCTGACGTGAAGAAACTCAGGCTTGGAAGGGCTGACGTGAAGAAGCTCAAGCTCGGCAGGGCTGACGTAAAGAAGCTCAGGCTCGGCAGGGCTGATGTGAAGAACTCAGGCTCGGCAGGGCTAACATGAAAAAACTCAGGCTCGGCAGGGCTGACGTGAAGAAAGCTCAGGCTCCGGCAGGGCTGACGTGAAGAAACTCAGGCTCGGCAGGGCTGACTGAAGACTCAGGCTCGGGCTGACGTGAAGAACTCAGGCTCGGCAGGGCTGACGTGAAGAACTCAGGCTCGGCTGACGAAGAAACTCAGGCTCGGCAGTTGACGTGAAGAACCAGGCTCGGCAGGGCTGACGTGAAGAACTCAGGCTCGCAGGCTGACTGAGATCAGGCACGGCAGGGCTGACGTGAAACTCAGGCTGCACTATAAGAACGGAAACTCAGGCTCGGCAGGCTGAGGAAGAACTCAGGCTCGGCAGGGACTGAGAAGAACTCAGGCTCGGCAGGGTGACTAAGAAGCTCAGGCTCGGCAGGGCTGACTGAAGAAACTCAGGCTCGGCAGGGCTGACGTGAAGAACTCAGGCTCGGCAGGCTGACGTGAAGAAACTCAGGCTCGGCAGGGCTGACTGAAGAACTCAGGCTCGGCAGGGCTGACAGAAAAGCTCAGGTCGGCAGGGCTGACGTGAAGAAGCTCAGGCTCGGCAGGGCTGACGTGAAGAAGCTCAGGCTCGGCAGGATGAGTAAGAAACTCAGGTCGGCAGGCTGACGTGAAGAACTCAGGCTCGGCAGGGCTGACGTGAAGAAGCTCAGGCTGGCAGGGCTGACGTGAAGAAGCTCAGGCTCGGCAGGGCTGACGTGAACAGGGCTGACTGAAGAATCTCAGGCTCGGCAGGCTGACGTGAAGAAGCTCAGGCTCGGGCTGACATAAGAAACTCAGGCTCGGCAGGCTGACGTAAGAAACTCAGGCTCGGCAGGCTGACGTGAAGAAGCTCAGGCTCGGCAGGGCTGATGAAGAAGCTCAGGCCGGCAGGGCTGAGTGAGAAACTCAGGCTGGCAGGGCTGAGTGAAGAAACTCAGGCTCGGCAGGGCTGACGTAAGAACTCAGGCTCGGCAGGCTGACTAAAGAACTCAGGCTCGGCAGGGCTGACGTGAAGAAGCTCACTCGGCAGGGCTGACGTGAAGAAGCTCAGGCTCGGCAGGGCTGACGTGAAGAAGCTCAGGCTCGGCAGGGCTGATGTGAAAAACTCAGGCTCGGCAGGGCTGACGTAAAGAAACTCAGGCTCGGCAGGGCTGACTTAAAGAACTCAGGCTGGCAGGGCTGACGTAAAAAACTCAGCTCGGCAGGGCTGACGTAAAGAAACTCAGGCTCGGCAGGGCTGACGTGAAGAAGCTCAGGCTCGGCAGGGCTGACGTGAAAAGTCAGGCTCGGCAGGGCTGACGTAAAGAAACTCAGGCTCGGCAGGGCTGACGTAAGAAACTCAGGCTCGGCAGGGCTGCACGTGAAGAAGACTCAGGCTTTGGCAGGGCATGACGGTGAAGAATCACTCAGGCTTGGGCAGGGCTGTGGACGTGGCTGAGAAGAAACTCAGGCTTGCAGGCTGACGTGAAGAAGCTCAGGCTCGACAGGACTGACATAAAGAAACTCAGGCTCGGCAGGGCTGACGTGAAGAAGCTCAGGCTCGGCAGGGCTAAAGTGAAGAAGCTCAGGCTCAGCAGGGCTGACGTGAAGAAACTCAGGTTCGGCAGGGCTGACGTGAAGAAGCTCAGGCTCGGCAGGGCTGACGTGAAGAAACTCAGGCTTGGCAGGGCTGACGCGAAGAAGCTCAGGCTCGACAGGACTGACATAAAGAAACTCAGGCTCGGCAGGGCTGACGTGAAGAAGCTCAGGCTCGGCAGGGCTAAAGTGAAGAAACTCAGGCTCGGCAGGACTGACGTAAAGAAACTCAGGCTCGGCAGGGCTGACGTGAAGAAGCTCAGGCTCGGCAGAGCTGACTTGAAGAAACTCAGGCTCGGCAGGGCTGACGTGAAGAAACTCAGGCTCGGCAGGGCTGACGTGAAGAAACTCAGGCTCAGCAGGGCTGACGTGAAGAAACTCAGGCTCAGCAGGACTGACGTGAAGAAACTCAGGCTCGGCAGGGAAACTCAGGCTTGGCAGGACTGATGTAAAGAAACTCAGGCTCGGCAGGGCTGACGTAAAGAAACTCAGGCTCAGCAGGACTGACGTGAAGAAACTCAGGCTCGGCAGGGAAACTCAGGCTTGGCAGGACTGACGTAAGAAACTCAGGCTCGGCAGGGCTGACGTAAAGAAACTCAGGCTCGGCAGGGCGGACGTGAAGAAGCTCAGGCTCGGCAGGGCTGACGTGAAGAAACTCAGGCTCGGCAGGGCTAACGTGAAGAAACTCAGGCTCGGCAGGACTGAGGTAAAGAAACTCAGGCTCTGCAGGGCTGACGTGAAGAAGCTCAGGCTCGGCAGGGCTGACGTGAAGAAGCTCAGGCTCGGCAGGGCTGACGTAAAGAAACTCAGGCTCGGCAGGGCTGACGTGAAGAAGCTCAGGCTCAGGTCAGTGCATCAGGTCTTAAAGCAACAATAGCCTAATATACTGGCTTTCAAATTATGAGATAATATTAAAAATATCAGTGAAAATGCTGAGTGGCTAGTAACCAGTGTTGTGCTAGTTACTAAAAAATAGTAACTAGTTACAGTTACTAGTTACTTCATTCAAAAAGTAACTCAATTACTTTGTTGATTACTTACACCAAAAAGTAATGCGTTACTGTTAAAAGTAACTTTTTAGTTACTTTTTTAAAGAAAGTTCTTTAATGTTCCCATTAATGCCCTTTTATGCATTATGGTCTATACAAACACAAAACTGACTTAAACAGAAAGTTTTAAACACTATTTTATTTAAGTCAGACCAGCACAAACTGAATATATCACAAGGATTTCTGAAATAAATAACAAAACAAGCATTTTTAAAGCTAGTGACGTGATTGCTTTCTCAACATTGATATGTTCATGCAGCTGACAGTATATATATGTTTTTACTGCATGTATGAATATTTGAGCAATACAATTTGATCATTCTTGTTAGTTCAAAGTACATTAACTAAGGTAATAACAGGTACAATACAATTTAAACTCAATTTAAAATGTATACAATTTTGAAAAAAAAAACTAACAATGAATGATACTTTTACAACATTTATTAACCATATTTAATGCTAAAATTGTAGTCTTATTGTAAAGTATTACCAGTTTATATGATTCAAGCTTAAAGAAGATGGCCATATATTTAAATATCTGCAAAGGCCAGAGCATTAAAATTACATAAATGTAGACCTACATGTAGTCTTTCACTTTATTTGCCTAAATTTTAGAACACTTGATGATTAGAACACTTGATGATTAGAACACTTGATGATTAGAACACTTGATGTCAGCTCCATGAACATATCAATGTTGAGAAAGCAATCACGTCACTAGCTTTAAAAATACAACTTCGCCGGCTAATGAATGCATAAAAGTGACCAGCTGGATATAAACTAGATGGTAACAATTGCGACATACAACATTTGGGTCAGGTCTGGGTGTGTTTTCGTCAGATTGCTTTAATCGCTTGAGGTAAGTTAGCAGTTACTAATGTTATTCCTCTCAGACTCGACGGCAAGCTCCTGTTCTTTCTCTGCTGATGCAGCATCTAGTTTTTATTAAAAAAATTAATTACTTTATAATTATATGGCAATGTGTACTTTAGTGTTCTGTATTCATACCGTTTCGCTGTCTGTGTTTTAAATGGCATCTGAAGTGTCAGCAGTCAGCACTCTCCGTGCAGCTTGTAATCTCCGTGCGCGTGCTGCCTCACGTGTTGGTAAATGGAATGGACTGCATTTATATAGCGCTTTCATAGACCCAATGGCCACCAAAGCGCTTTACATTTTGCCTCTCATTCACCCATTCACTCACACATTCATACACCGACGGCGGTGTCAGCCGTACAAGGCGCCATCCAGCTCGTCGGGAGCAGTTGGGGTTAGGTGTCTTGCTCATGGACACCTCGACACATGGTCAGGTGGAACCGGGGATTGAACCACCAACCTTTCGATTTGTAGACAATCTACATGAACCACTGAGCCACTGCCGCCCCTAACGGGGGTGTTAACCGCCGTGTTAACGGAAACAACTCAGCCAGTGAGAGTTTATGCGTCCTCTCGCTCTGTAAATAATGCTATCTCTTCAGTGCTCTCGTACTGTGTAATGACAGCGCACACTTTGCAGCCGCTCCAGCAACTAGCAAATTAATTTTAAAAAGTAACGGACAACGCACCATATGGTAACGGTAAAGACGTTAATTTATTTTTAAAAGTAATGCGTTACAGTATTAGTTACTGTCAAAAGTAACTGCGTTACAGTAACGCGTTACTAGTAACGCGTTACTGCCCAACACTGCTAGTAACTTTGGGAAACCACAAGCCACAGTGGCTGGTGAGCAAAAAAGTTAATGTCTACCCTGATTATTATTATTATTATTATTACCTCTACATCACTGAATACATATGAGAGGCAGAGCTGCATTTGTTGTTTGCATTTTATTTTGAATTATTGCTTGAACAATGACTGACATAGAAGTGGAGTATATACTCCTGAAAGCTGAGTTTGATAGAGAAGACTGGAAATAAAAACACTCGACAAACAACACTCCCTGATTGTTGAACATTTTCGTACAGCACTACACTGCAGCTGAAACTTGAGGAGCACAGGTTTGGAACATAACACATTTAATAGCTTGGCTTCAAAGTCCCATGGGTACATTTTCACATTTGCTCTTAATTGAGAGTGTTCTGGAAAAATCATTACTATATTAATGATTTAACACAAAGTAAGTAGCTGCTGTTTTCTGAGCAGAGGGGAGATTTGTTTCAGATCAATAATCGCATATTATAAAGTTACTGTAATTAGGCAGCAAGTGATAAATTCAAATTATCTTAAGTTTAAGTTGTATGTGTATGAGATCCATTTATTTACTAAATAAAAAAACAATCTTACTTTCCTTGTTTATTATTGCACACATTGTCATACATGTAGACTTTCTTACAGACTGATGCAGAAAACAATGTGTGTAAATAACAACACAGCTCTTTTAACAATCTTTTAAAATAAAAGATTTTCAATTAAAAGAAAATGTAAAAAGGACAAATCCTTATGGGAAATAGTGATCACAACCTCAGTAACCTAAGCATGACAATAAAGATGGTTATAAGTGCCCATCTGTGAGTTCTGTGGAGAAGTGACCCTCTCGAGACACACACACACACACACACACACACACACCACACACACACACACACACACACACACACACACACACACACACACACACACACACACACACACACACACACACAACAGACAGACGGAGGGCTTGATGCTCAGGAATGCATGGTTGGCACTTTCGCTTGGCGTCAGCCATGAGTGCGGGCCGGTAACTCGACTCATCCTCCCGGGCTCTCGAGGACGCTGTGGCAGATTGCAGACTCAATTATTCCCCTGTCAGGTGATTATCAGGGGGTCTTAATGTAATCTTCTGTTCACACACGTAGGACATTTCAATTACGCCTGCCGTCGCCAAACAAGCTGCTTATTCAAATGGCCAGTCACCTCATCGCCACAGAACAATGTCAACTGTAAAAGAACGCCAGCTGAAGGCAATTACACATGTGTTCAGAGCCAATTATGATCACTCTCACAGCGGCATTTATGCCATGAACAAGGGAGTGTTCGGGAAAAAAAATATTTAATGACAATATGCTTGCTGTAGGATTCCCGATGCCCTGTATCCCCCGCCCGCTGCTGTTGTCTGTTCGTCCAAGCTGAGGATCATTAAACCTGATAGGAGCCCATTATCAGCCTGGCGAAGGCTTGGACTGGCCCGTAGAGAAAGTCAAATCTCCTTGTGCTTTTACTAATGCTGCCAGCTGAAGCAGTGTGTGTAGCAGCGCCACTCGACGTGCGATCGACCACAGCGTTCATTATTGTGTGTGATGTTGTGCGGATGCTGGCGGAGAGCAGGGATGGTGCAGCACTCCTTTCCTTTACCTCTCTTTGTTTCTCTATTTATCTCAAAATGTTATATAATTTTCCCACATTTATCTGCGGTTTAGATTCATTTTAAGTAAAAAGAGTTTGTGTGTGTGTGTGTGTGTGGGGGGGGGGGGGGGGGGGGGGGGGGGGTCCAGATATTCCTATATTATGAGGACAAAATGATGGCAATAATATGTTTAGGTCCCCATTAGGAAAACAGCTTATAAATCACACTAAGTGTTTTTTTTTTTTGAGGATGTAAAAATGAAGAATTCATAAAATGAAATGTTGTGTGTGATGGGTAGGTTTAGGGGCAGGGTTAGTGTGTGTGTGTGTGTGTGTGCATGTGTGTGCATGTGTGTGTGTGTGTGTGTGTGTGTGTGTGTGTGTGTGTGTGTGTGTGTGTGTGTGTGTGTGTGTGTGCGTCCATGCATGCGTGTGTGTGTGTGTGTGTGTGTGTGTGTGTGTGTGTGTGTGTGTGTGTGTGTGTGTGTGTGTATGTGTATGTGTTGTGTGTGTGTGTGTGTGGTGGGTCCAGATTTTCCTATATTATGAGGACAAAATGATGGCAATAATATGTTTAGGTCCCCATTAGGAAAACAGCTTATAAATCACACTAAGTGTTTTTTTTTTGAGGATGTAAAAATGAAGAATTCATAAAAATGAAATGTTGTATGTGATGGGTAGGTTTAGGGGCAGGGTTAGTGTGTGTGTGTGTGTGTGTGTGTGTGTGTGTGTGTGTGTGTGTGTGTGTGTGTGTGTGTGTGTGTGTGTGTGTGTGTGTGTGTGTGTGTGTGTGTGTGTGTGTGTGTGTGCGAGGTGTGTGTGTGTGTGTGTGTGTGTGTGTGTGTGCGTGCATGCGCGCGTGTGTGTGTGTGTGTGTGTATGTGTGTGTGCGTGCATGCATGCGTGTGTGTGTGTGTGTGTGTGTGTGTGTGTGTGTGCGAGTGTGTGTGTGTGTGTGTGTGTGTGTGTGTTGTGTGTGTGTGTGTGTGTGTGTGTGTGTGTGTGTGTGGGTGTGTGTGTGTGTGTGTGGTGTGTGTGTGTGTGTGTGTGTGTGTGTGTGTGTGTGTGTGTGTGTGTGTGTGTGTGTGTGTGTGTGTGTGGTGTGTGTGTGTTGTAAAAGAGAGAGTGATCAATCAGTTGCTCAGGGCATGTAGACTTCAGGTGTGTTTTAAAGAGTCCTGATGCACTCGAGCTGTCGTGAGAAACACTGCAGGAGCAACAGTCACCAGCATCATGTTGTTTTGGAAATTAATAGGGAGAGTCATACCAAATGTGCCGTTGTGATGTCAAATAATAATATGTTGCATGGCCAATAATAATATAATAATAATAGTAGTAATTATTGTAAATTCATGTCTTGTGCTGATACAATTGCTGTTGAATGATGTGCCACAACAACAGTTTCAGACTGACCAGCTCAACATGCTTTCTCATTAGTGATGGATGCTAAAAGGTAATATTACAATTAGATATATGTACAACATTATCAGAACAATTACAGAATATTGTTGTCCTTTTCTACTCTTTGATTGGTAGGAGTCGTGGAGTTCAAATCCTGTGTACTGTACTTTTTGTATTATTAAACAAAATCACTGAATAAGTATTTGCAGACTGAGAGAAAAGTGACATGCATCTGGGAGACAAAAATACTTTTACTTTCAATTTTTTTTTCCAATTTTATCATTTAAAGAACATTAATCTAATCACACATCAAATTATAAACAAAAAAATATGATTTTTCTTCCTGAAATGGTGTTTTGTCCTGTAAATCCTTTAGAGTTGATGTGCATCGTCTCCTGTCTGCTCAGGTGATCTGTGGTCATAGACTTTTATTGAAAATATTGACTTTTATTTTTTTATATTAAAATGCATATGCCAAGCTGTTAGAATGAAATGTGTTGTGTTGCAGTGAGCCGGGCAGGGGAACAAAGAGCAGCAGACACGCATTAGATGGAGGCCCGGAGGGCTCATTTATTCATGTGCACAATTTGGTTAGTGGAGAAGTGAAGACTGCCGCTGAGTGTTTCCCAGTGCTCTTCCCGGGATCAGTGGCAAGGACGGGAGCGCTTCAGAACATGTTGTGCATCCACTGATATCAACAGTAAATGCTGAGAGAAAAAGTGTTTAAGTCCATCTGCAAATCTAACAATTTATTAGCCAATGGATAATGACAGAAATGATTTAGTAGCCAAGCATGTAATTTAGTTGCATAATTCAACATCACAATTGATTTGATCAAATTTAACTGTTTTAGCAAGCATTTACTCATCTAAAGAAAAGAAATGTTCCGTGATATAGGGAGAGGACGCTGGCGCTGTCTGTTCGCCGCTTTTCCGTTCACGCAAAAATAACGTCAAGTTTTTATCTCTGTTTTATCATTTTTACTATCCGCGCCACCAACCAGTGGACCTTTTAAATAACGTTTACTTTCTGCACCACCGAATTGTGGATCTGGATAGGTATCAGGTATCCGTCGGCACCACCACTATGTTGAGTTATTCCGTCAACCAGCTGGTGAATCTCAACAGTTTCTTCACTCCAGCATGTACTGCAGTGATTAAACAACTAGGACTTCTCCGCCGCCCGCGCTATATCCATAGAAGTTCCCGCAAAAAGTTTTTCTGCTCCAAGACAAGTGTTACCATCCCGGTTCTCTGGTCAACAACGCGAACTGTCGCTCCACGCACACGTCATCAGAATGCTGTCTCCTACCGGAAAAGTAGCTTGGACGTTTCCATGGCAACACCTCTCAGTGAGCTGAATGGAAAACGTGGAGTGGACTTCAGTCTGCTGCGACCAGTACAAAGATTTGTTGCATCATCAAGTAGTAAAATCGAACTCTTAAATGCACAGTCTATTACAAACAAATCCTGCTTCATTCATGACCATATCCTGGATAAAGGTCTGGATTATATGTGCATTACAGAGACCTGGCACCAACCAAATACATTTTCTTCTTTAAATGAGAGCTGTCCCAAGGATATAGCTATCTCCAGAAAGCTCGCAGCACAGGGCGTGGTGGTGGCCTGTCAGTCATCCATCGCAGCGATCTGGAGATATCTTTGCAACCATTACCAGAACTGTCTTCATTTGAATGCCTTGCATTTAAATGCAAGTCCCCCTCCCCTGTGCTGTTCCTCCTCATCTACCGACCACCAAAACCAAACCCATTATTTATCACTGAGATGTCAAATCTACTCACAACTTTCTGCACATCCTCTGCCGATGTTATAATTTTAGGTGATATGAACATCCATGTTGACACCCCCTCCTGCCGTTTTGCGGCTGAATTTCTACAACTACTGGACTGTATTAACTTAAAACAACTTGTTGGTGTCCCCACACACACCAGGGGGCATACCTTGGACCTGGTCATTACAAACTCTGCCCCTCTCACCAACCTGCAGGTGTATGACCTAGGTGTGTCTGATCACAAAGCCATTTCTATGGATTTGCCATCTCCATCCAGCCTCTCCAAGCCTAAGCGGAATATCTGTTTCAGAAAACTAAAAAACATTAACCAAGAACTTTTGGAAGCAGACCTTCAGCATCTTTCCACACACTTTTCATCAGCCGACGAAGCAGTGGACTACTACAACAGCCATCTGAGCAGCCTCCTGGACCTCTATGCCCCTGTTAAAACAAGAACAGTCACCTTCACCCGCTCAGCACCCTGGTTCACAGATGGGCTTCGTAAAATGAAGGCAGCAGGGCGGGTTCTTGAGCGGCGTTTCAGAGACTCTGGCCTTACTGACCACAAACAAATTTACCGGGAGCAACAAAAAAAAATATGCACAGTCCCTCAAAGAGGCAAGGTCACAGTTTTACTCAGATGCCATCAGAAACAGCCCAGGAAACTCCAAGCAGCTTTTTTCCACTATAAACCATCTTCTCAAACCACAATCTCCCTCACTTACCACCACTACAGAAGAGCAGTGCAATAAATTCATGGATTTCTTCACATCAAAAACTGCACATATTCGCTCAGCCCTTTCTGGTCCTCCCACCCAAACTGTCCCCCCAACATATACCGTCTCCAAACCCTTAAACTGCTTTCCTGAGGTTTCATCCAAAGAGGTGCAGAACATCGTTAGGAAGATGAAATCCTCCACTTGTCCCTGGACCCTCTCCCAACCTTTTTGGTAAAAACCCAAATCACTGTCCTAAGTCCCCTGATCACCGCTGTTATAAATAATTCCCTCCAAACTGGTCACCTTCCCCCTGTTTTAAAAATTGCACTATCACACCACTGCTCAAAAAACCCACTCTTGATCCAGAAGTCCTACCCAACTATAGGCCCATCTCCAATCTCCCCTTCATATCAAAAGTACTTGAGAAAGCAGTTGCCAACCAAAACCACCTCAAACACAATAACCTCTTTGAAAAATTCCAGTCGGGTTTCCGCTCTGCACACAGCACAGAGACTGCCCTAGTCAGAGTCACAAATGACCTCCTCATATCATCCGATGCTGGCTCTCCCTCTCTCCTCATCCTCCTGGACCTTTCTGCTGCATTTGATACTGTCGACCATGGCATTCTTTTAAACCGGCTCCACCTCACTACTGGACTAAATGACACTGCCCTCAGTTGGTTCAGATCATACCTCACAAATCGGACAGAATACGTCTCCTTGGACCACTCCAAATCAGATCCACACACAGTTACTTGTGGTGTCCCCCAGGGGTCAGTCCTTGGGCCCATCCTCTTTATCCTCTACCTCACCCCACTTGGCCAAATCATCAGCCGTCATAAAATTTCTTTCCACTGTTATGCCGATGATACACAGCTTTATGTAAATGCCACAGCTGAAATCCCACCCTCACAGTCATCCACATCAAAACTCACCGCTTGTCTGGAGGAGATAAAGGTATGGATGGAGCACAACTTCCTTCAACTTAATAGCTCCAAAACCGAAGCCATCCTGGTTGGCACACCTCACCAGGTTAAATCATCACCCATAACCAGCATCAATTTTTCTGCCACCATCATCCCCCTCTCACCAACAGTCACTAATCTTGGTGTAAAAATGGAACCCCAACTCACTTTCGAAGCCCATATAAATCACCTGTGCAAGACTTCTTTCTACCACCTCCGCAACATCTCCAAACTCCGGTCCATTCTCTCCCTCACAGATGCTGAAAGGCTGGTTCATGCCTTTGTCTCCTCCAGACTGGACTACTGCAACGCACTTCTCATTGGGATTCCTAGAAAGAGTCTGCAGAGGCTTCAGTACGTCCAAAACTCTGCAGCTAGGATCCTGATGAGAGTGCGGAAGGATCACATTACGCCCATTCTCTACTCACTCCACTGGCTTCCCATTTCCAGCAGGATTGAGTACAAGGTTTCTCTTCTCACACATCAATGCATCTATGGACATGCCCCCCCCCTACCTCAAAGAACTTATCAACCCACAAAACATAACCCGCTCCGTCCGCTCTACTCACTCAAACCTCCTCCACATACCCAGAACCAGACTTAGGACAATGGGAGATAGGGCCTTTTGTGCTGCTGCCCCAAAACTGTGGAATGCCCTCCCTGACAGCTTGAGGGCACCTCAATCCACTGAATGTTTTAAAAAAGGCCTTAAGACATTCCTTTTTAGCAAAGCTTTTGGTACCCTTTAGATGTTTTTTTTTTATTTTTTTTTTTTTTTTTTTTTTTTTTTATTAAGAATCGTTTATCTTTTATTGCTTTTAACCTGTAGCACTTTGAGATCTTTCGATGGAAAGTGCGTTATAAATAAAACTTATTATTATTATTATTATTATAAATGTTGTATTAAATGTCTGAAGACACACAAAGAGTCCTTCTCTCAGCAGTGCAGATATGATACAGTTATGTGTGTGAGTGTTTCAGCTCTTCTGCTGAATTACAACCCTTACTTTGAGAGATGAAGGATGGGTGTCTTGTAAACAAGCAGCAAGTGCCCCGGCTGACAGTTCCTCATCCATCATTGTGCTGTCAGGACAGGGCTGGAGAGACTGCGGACACACGTCAGTCCCCATCATAATCTGAGGAGCTGAGAGAAAATTCATTACAAACACACATTCTCACAAAAACAAAGAGAAATAATCATGCAACTGCCACACATGCAGTCTCAGAGATCCTGCCACTTGATTCCTGACTCTCTTCATGGCGATCACACACTGAGAGATGACATCGCTAAAGGACACGCTCCTCTATGGCCATTATACTGCATTCAGGACCTGGTGTGCTCTGACATGTCATTGTGCTGGTGTGAGTCACACACCTAGTTTAATTGCAATAACATACATTTTATGCAAAAAAAGTCATGTTGTACTTCAAAGTGTAAATGCAAAGAGAGAGAGATATTCCTCCCACCCACATCAGCACACACACTAAGGATATGTTTGCACAACAACAATATGCTTAAAACTGAGAAGTTTATCCTTTGAGTTTTCCGCATACAGACGACACCATTCACACGGATCCACAAAAACGACTAAAAATGCTGTATTATCCTACCAGGCCAGTAGATGGCGATGAAACACTACACATGTAATACGCATGTGCATGACGTCACCGTCTTCACAGATTCACGTTTTTGTTGTTTATACGGAAACGGTTTTGCATTTTCTGGCACCCAAAGCACAGACTTCGCAAAACATAAACGTCTCGGGTTACGACTGTAACCCTCGTTCCCTGAGAAGGTGTTGTGTCATGTCGTCACCCGTGACGTCGCATGTGACGGTGATGCGGAAGCTATAAAAGGACACCGGAACGTAACAGCGTCAGCTTTTGATTGGTCGAAGCAAGTCGTTCTCAGGAGTGCGAAAAGTGTGGCCGAGGGACGCAGCGTAAAGGCCCGTTCACACCAAGCACGATGACTATAAAGATAACGATAAAGATAACTATATATGCGTCCACACCAACGACCGATAACGGTCTTTTTATTCTAAGCACGCGCGCGCCCACGCTGCGGTTTCAAGCAGCGAAAATGGATGACCTGCTGCTGCTTTACGTTACAAAAAATATCAAAAGTTAAACAGGCGCTTTTGGGTACACGATATATGTTATAGATTACATTGTATTATAATTGTTGTTTGCAACATGTCATTGAATATGTTTTTGCTGTTTTTATTGCCTTTACACGTCTTTGACAGCAGATGTCCTCAGCCAGCATGCTATGTTCCGAGCGCATCTAAACAGTGAATCTAGCAAGTCTAGTGTAATCGATCTATTCTAAGCAGTGAATTTAGCTGACGAAGTCAATGATGGGGTAAAAACATCGCCTAGTCAACACCTTTATGTATACAACGCATTTTTCACTGCAACTTCAGAAATGTTGTCAAAACTAGTACTGGATAGCCTACCTGAGGCTCGTTGCTGACTCGCGATCTTCAGAGAGAAATGCACATTTCATACGGATTACATAAACAGAGAGCAGTCTGTAGTCTGTTTTCTTTCGTTTTGAATTGTTCTGTTTAAAAGTAGACATGTCTGTGAGGCAAGTAGGTTACCTTATACGCCGAGTTTCGGTTTATGAGACGAGCTTCAGTTCACGCGCTGGCGCCTCCGTTTCGTGATTATCTATCGTCTATATATTTACTTCTTATTTATTAAATCCAGGCAATTGGTTGATGAAACACTGATTAAAATTAAGGTACAATTAATACAAAATGAAATTCACTTTAAAGAAAGGTTTTGTGCTTTCTGTTTGTTGTCCCTGTGAAAGTTTTAAAGCATCTTTTAGTGCCGCTTTCAGAGCACTCACGTCCGTAACGGAGAACTGTCACATTCGTAACATTGTTTTTTCCTCATAAATGCGAACACTAAAAATAAAATAAAATAAAATTAATATTTTGTTCTGTGGAGACTGAGAGCCAACCCTACTCCATCCGGTATTACTTTGCTTTGCGCAGTAATTCACAGAATTACTTAACAATATTTTAGGCCTATGAATTTCAGCCCATATAAATGAGCATTTTCTAAGCTTAGAAAATGGACAAAATTCATTTGATTCTAATCATAATGTAACATTATTGTGAAATTGATTTCTAGTAAATCCTTATGTTTTTATCCTATGTGTGGGCCTTATGTAAAATACTGGACAAATCGCGCCCCTTATTGATTTGATACTGGACGCATCATTTTACTTGTAAATACGGGACATTTCCGTATTTTAAGGGACGGGTGGCAACCCTAGCTAAACTGCATAATAGCCTATCTCATCGTTAATACTTCTCACCATTTATTCCCAGGATACGACCGATTGCTTTCCATATATCCATCTTTTTTAACTTATCCTTGAAAAGGAGGTTTGACTTGTCAAACAGTGGAGGATTTTTTTGTACCTCGACGATTAACTTCTCTGCAATGTCATCTGCCATTTTAAATCCGCGAGACCTTTAAATTAGAATGGATTTTGATTGGCTGTCTGTGTTTTATCGTTCGACAGCTGAACAAAAATTGTTCTGAAAGTGATCCCAACGATATCGTTCCTCAAATCTTTATCGTTATAGTTGTGGTGTGAACTCTGTTATTCTTTAATATGGAGAACGATTTTTAGAATTATATCTTTATAGTTATCTTTATAGTTATTGTGCTTGGTGTGAACGGGCCTTAACCCGAGACCTTCCCTGTCGAAGGAACTCGTGCTGCGTCGAGAATCGACACATTGGGGAACAAAATGCCCACTGCGCCACACAGAGACAATTCACCCTGGTGTGAAGCAATCTGGCACACTCAAGATGAGAGAACTTGTGATCCCGGTGTAGAGGGCAGATCCAAACTGTAATGTCTTATGAATGTGTGAGGGGAGGCCCAGCCTGCGGCATTACAGACCTCTTGAAGAGAGACTCCTGACAGTAAAGCTTTAGACAAAGCCAATCCTCTAGTTGAGTTGGTTCTTATCAGAAGAGGTGAAGGCAAACTGCGTGCCTTATAAGCTGAAGACATAGCCTCTACTATCCATCTGTTGATAGTTTGCTTAGAAACAGGAGAACCCTGCTTAATTGACCCAAAACACACAAGTAGCTGGTCCGACTTCCTCCATCCCGAGGATATCTGAGAATAGACCTCCAGGGCTCGGACCGGGCACAATAAATGCTGTTTAGCTTGCTCATCCGACACATGCGGTGTAGGATGAAACGCCTGAAGAATTATAGACCGTGCCACATTTGACGGCACCTTAGGCTAACACAGTCTCATCCCAAGAAGTCATATATTGACGTCTTGGGACGTCTTTTGACCATACGTCAATATCCGCCTTTTTAGGGTACCCTTAAACGTCGGTAAATGACGATCCTGGGACGTCATACAACTGACGCTTTACCTTTAACGTCAGTAGGTGACGGGGTAGGTTTAGGGGTAGGTTTAGGTCTGGGGTAGAGTTAGGATCCGATAACGTCATATAACCGACGTTTAAGGGTACCCTAAAAAGGCGGATATTGACGTATGGTCAAAAGACGTCCCAAGACGTCAATATATGACTTCTTGGGATGAGACTGCGCTGCTTAGGCACATAGCCAGGTCTAGGGTGGAGAATAGCCTTTACTCTGCCAGGAGCGAACTCGAGGCAAGAGGGAGCAACTGATAAAGACTGCAGGTCCCCAACTCTATTGAGGGACGTACTTGCGAGCAGGAAGGCTACTTTAAAGGACATGAATTTCTCAGACACCTCATCCAAGGGCTCGAAGGGTGCCAGGGATAACCCTTCGAGGACCACTGTCAGGTCCCAAGAGGGAACTCTGGACTGGATGACAGGCCTCATCCTCCTAGCTCCACGAAGAAAATGTACAATGTAAGTGGATTGTCGAGGAGAGAAGGGCTTATCCTACGATCTCCACACCAAAATGGGAGGCTCCGGCGCAAAGGCTGTGATCGCTCCGGCGCAAAGGCTGTGATCGCAAATCCCTTTGTGATCTCCATGAAAGCAGGCGCTGCGCTGCCTCGACAGATGTGGGACCTGATCCCTGGGGAGCGCGTGCCTGGCCTGATTTATCAAACAGGCTCAGGCGGGAGCGGAGCATTCTCAGGGGCATTTGATCACAATTGGCACAGACAACGCCCTAGAGCACTGCCCATGCATTCTCCTCTCCTCCGTGTCACCCTCTCTCAAATAGTGCGGGCAAGGGGATGCACACTGCCAGGGGATCCATCTTTTCTGCCATTTCAATATATATATATATATATATATATATATATATATATATATATATATATATATATATATATATATATATAGGATAAACGACAATACAACACCAAATAAGACACAGTCACTCAGAATGCTTGCTGAAGAACAGAAAGCTGACACTGTTACGTTCCGGTGTCCTTTTATAGCTTCGCTGCACCGTCACATGCGACGTCACGGGTGACGTTATGACGCAACACCAATCAAGATTGGACTAGTTCCATACAGGCTCCAGACGCGTCACGCTGAAGGCGTTCCCCAATGTGTTGATTGAGTGTGTACGTACGTGTGCGTGCGAGCATTGTGTGTGTGTGTGTGTGTGTGTGTGTGTTGTGTGTGTGCGTGTGTGTGTGTGTGTGTGTGTTGTGTGCACGTGGATGCATGAGTGTGTGTGTGTGTGTGTGTGTGTGCACACGTGGATGCATGTGTGTGTGTGTGTGTGTGTGTGTGTGTGTGCGTGCGAGCATGTGTGTATGTGTGTGTGTGTGCACTCGTGTGTGTGTGTGTGTGTGTGTGTGTGTGTGTGTGTGTGGCACGCGTGGATGCATGTGTGTGTGTGTGTGTCTCACTCATCAGAAACACTTGAAATTTTGTATTAATGAATTAAATTTAGGATAGTTTTTAAAGCTGTTGACTGCATAATTTGACTGGTTTCACATTGCTTACTTAATCTGTTCCCACAGGATCAAATTACTGACAGCAGGGAACAGCCCTGACCTTTCTGCGATAATCCAAGCTGTTCACGTGCAGAAACAGTATGTATGTTAAAGAGATTGAAAGAAACCACAGCAGAATATAACAAATATCTTTTCATGTTAGCTAAAGCATTTCTTTTTTTAAATATGTTATTTTTGAATCGATTTATTCATTTTATTTTCAAAGGGCACCTATTATGGCATTTAAAATGTTCCTAATAAACTCCAGTTTTACATGCATGCAATGACAAAAAACACTTTTGTTGTCTTTGATTTGCTCACTGACTCCCAAATGATTCGTTCAACGACTCATTTTTCCAAACCCCTCTTTTGCGTGACGCTAATCTGCGGTGATTGGTCAGATGACCCAGTCAGTTATTGTTTGCGTTAGCCCATGTTGCCCAACGCATAAACATATTGATAAAGCACTGCAGTACTAGCCTGGCTAACGCCAGACCCAATTCTCGTTGAGACTTGGGTCTGGGAACAACATGTACATTTTCTCGTATTTGAGGCGTGGTTTACGAATGCCCGGCGCCGTTTATTGGGTGCTAAGAATGTCTATCAAATGCGCCTGTACGTAGCTCATAGCCAACATAGATGTCGTCATTGTCTTGCTGCTCCCTCCCCGTTCTGTGATTGTTCCCTAAATGAGGCGAAAAATCTGAACCATGGTATCCATACTGCCTTTCAGCGTGAATAAAATCGCGCTGCGGGAAGGCAGCATGGGGAAACCCAGACTACTGCAGTACTACAATACGCTCTATTCTCTATTCTTGGCTTGTTTCCACTGAGCAGTACGGTACAGTACGGTTCGGGTCGGGTCGGGTCGGGTCGGGTCAGTAAACCATGATCCGGCTAGCGTTTCCACCGCCAACAGTACCCTACTTGATAGGTGTGGTGTTTGCCGGAAAGAAGCGATCAATGTCATTTTCGTGTGTAACGGAGGCCAGCTAGTAGTTGCTGTGCGAGTAAACCTCACTCCTCTGATCTCAATAGGCGCTCTAGCGACAGATGCTAGAGGCTGCAGTCTTTAGCCTCCTTGTTAGAGCGCCTGACTCTCATGCCGGAGACCCGGGTTCGAGGCCCGCTCGGAGCGGGTCGAGTGGGACCCGGGTGGAGGGGTTACATTGGTGCCGTGACCCGGATGGGAGTGAGGTTTAGGGGGGTGAGTGTAACGGAGGCCAGCTAGTAGTTGCTGTGCGAGTAAACCTCACTCCTCTGATCTCAATAGGCGTTCTGGCGACAGATGCTAGAGGCTGCAGTCTTTAGCCTCCTTGTTAGAGCGCCTGACTCTCATGCCGGAGACCCGGGTTCGAGGCCCGCTCGGAGCGGGTCGAGTGGGAACCGGGTGGGGGGGTTACACGTGCGAAGAAGAAAGCGACAGCAGATCTTGTCCTTGCTTCTCGGAGTCGGCATGTTTGTCACAAGAAGACAAGCGCCGACATTAGACATTTCTCAATACCAAGTACGCAAAGTTCTCAGCAGAAGCACTCCCGAGGTCGCGAGTCCGGTAATTCTCCAAATGGAACAGCACGTTCTTGAAAGCGTCACTTAGCTCGCTCTGCATGTACATTTTAGGCAACAATAAAATTAAATATGTTATAAAACACCACTCTGCCTCTTTTCATTTAATTTAAATAGATTTTAAACATTATAGGCACTCAAATGTGGTTCAGGCAATGTATAGACCTGATTATATTATTCACTGCATGTATAACGTTAGCCTATTTATAACAAAACAAAATATAAAACACAATCCTGCATCTTTTCGTTTAAATAAATAAAAAAATCGGAGGATACTCCAATAACAACGATAAACATTTCACATATAAAAAAATGACATTGGAGACCTAGAAGCTGCGCTGAGCGTAACTTACACAACACACAAACATACTTATTGAGCATGCCAAAACCCATAAAATCTACAATTATTAATAATACTTACAGTTTGTAATTCGGAGGAGGAAGCTGATCCAAATAAACTTGGTACTGAACCGCGACTGTGAGACTCCACACGTCAATCAAAAATCAAAGCCATTCAGAAAAGCGTGTATATTCAATGATTCAGCTATACTTCTCCAGACGGAATCCTTTTTCCTGATGTCTTTGTGGAATTTGTGGGATTTATCGTAGAGAATTGAATGCCTTTGAACTTCGACAATCAGTTCCTCGTCGTCCATGTTTGATGATTAAATATTCATGACACGCAGAACTTCCATCCAATGAGATCTCTGTGTGGGCGGATCTGTCAGCCGCGACGTCGCAGACGTCTAAATTAGAAACTTTGTGTGTCGCCATCGCCATCGCGTCTGGTTAGGACAAAAACTCTGATTAACATGGAAAAGATACCTTTTATCGCGTGTCGCGGCGTCGCGGCGCATGTAGTTAGGACACGGTGTTACGTTTGAGAGACAATAACTTTGTATACAGTGAACTTTCATATTTAAAACTTTGCAGGATGTTTTCGTTCACTTAGATCTATGTTACTCACTACATGAAAGGTAATTTTCAAAATTCCATAATAGGTGCCCTTTAATTTTTTTTTAGGATTTCAAGTACATTTGTAGTTTGGTGACAATGGCTCTAATATTATTTTAATTTCTGTTTTAAGAAAGTAAATGTTCACACATGTTTTGATAAAACAATTTCTACCAGAAAGATTAGGGAGATATAATGATGAACAAGCATTCATTGACAGCCCAGCAAGCAATCATTTCTTAATAAGTTCTTTGGTGTAGGCCGCGTCCGTAGTTTATAAGCGGATCTGCGTGGAGGTGGAGGTGTGGACAGGACCATCCTGGTGGAGGGGGATCAGCATCTGCGAACTCAAACATGTGTAAGTACCGATCTTTTATACAGCGAGTATAAGGACATGATTGGATAGATGTGAAGGTAATGAGTGATGTAGTAATTAAGTCTTCCTGGCAGAACTTATGCTAAAGCTTTCATTTACAGACATGAGTGTGTTTTACAGTGCAGAGGAGTCACACTGACCGCTGATCGTGCGCTGTAAACGAACACTAGCAGCTCAGCCGTGTGTGTCCGGCCAAATCATCTCTCTTCAGCAGAAAGCAGGTTTCATAGCAGACAGAACAGCTCTCATAGCATTCCCAACACTCTGAAGGTCAAGGCGAACGCTGGAAAAGAAAGCAAAAGGTGGAATGAAAAGCAAAATGTTTTGATGTATTGGTTTATGTATGTATGAGGGAGCTCAGAGGAGAGCAGGGCAGAAAAATCAATAGCAGCATAAAACTGATTTAGTGCGTGTCATAAAACATAAGTAAGTGTTCCGAGATGGAGTAAAGCAAAGTCTCAATTTAATCTACACAAAAGCTGCACTGTACTGATGAACTGATACGAGAGAGAGAGGGGTACAATAAAATCTATAGACAGACACATAATTGTCATATTAAGACTTTCTCTGGCTGCTGTCAGGGGTTGCTAGTGCTCATTCATCTCCTGGCTAATGGCCAGGGGAATCAAATCACAATTAAAATGTGCTCAATATTGTCCCTAAGATGTTTGGCAAGCGTTCATTTTTTTCCATCGATACTCCGCCCTATAAATCAGAAATGTTGTGACGCATGTAATGGTTTATGTGGAAGGGATTATGGTTTTATGGAGCTAATGCAGCAGAACCACTCATTTACACAGAGCAGCAGTGGGTCTCATCAGGCTGTTCTCGCTCCGTGTGCTCCACACGCGTGTTTGATTTCATGAGGGTCCGTGTTCTCCATACACACGTGTGTTTCATGTCATGAGGGGGTCCGTGTGCTCCATACACACGCGTGTTTGATTTCATGAGGAGTCTGTGTGCTCCATATACACGCGTGTTTGATGTCATGAGGGTCCGTGTGCTCCATACACACGCGTGTTTTATGTCACAAGGGTCCGTGTGCTCCATACACATGCATATTTGATGTAATGAGGAGTCTGTGTGCTCCATACACATGCGTGTTTGATGTCATGAGGGTCCGTGTGCTCCGTACACACGCGTGCTTGATGTCATGAGGGTCCGTGTGCTCTATACACACGTGTGTTTGATGTCATGGGGAGTCCGTGTGCTCCGTACACACGCGTGCTCGATGTCATGAGGGTCCGTGTGCTCCATACACACGAGTGTTTGATGTCATGAGGGTCCGTGTGCTCCATACACAGCGTGTTTAATGTCATGAGGGTCGTGTGCTCCATACACACGCGTGTTTGATGTCATGAGGAGTCCATGTGCTCCGTACACACGTGTTTTTGATGTCATGAGGAGTCTGTGTGCTCCATACACATGCGTGCTTGATGTCATGAGGGTCTGTGTGCTCCATACACACGCGTGTTTGATGTCACAAGTGTCCGTGTGCTCCATACACACGCGTGTTTGATGTCATGAGGGTACGTCTGCTCCTTACACACGAGTGTTTGATGTCATGAGGGTCCGTGTGCTCCATACACACGCGTGTTTGATGTCATGAGGGTCGTGTGCTCCACACACACGCGTGTTTGATATCATGAGGGGTCGTGTGTTCCATACACACGCGTGTTTGATGTCATGAGGGGTCTGTGTGCTCCATACACACGCGGGTTTGATGTCATAAGGGTCTGTGTGCTCCATGCACACGCGTGTTTGATGTCATAAGGGTCTGTGTGCTCCATACACATGCGTGTTTGATGTCATGAGGGTACGTGTGCTCCTTACACACACGTGTTTGATGTCATGAGGGTCCGTGTGCTCCATACACACGTGTTTTATGTCATGATGAGTCCGTGTGCTCCATACACACGAGTGTTTGATGTCATGATGAGTCCGTGTGCTCCATACACACAAGTGTTTGATGTCATGAGGAGTCCGTGTGCTCCATACAAACGCGTGTTTGATGTCATGAGGAGTCTGTGTGCTCCATACACACGTGCTTGATGTCATGAGGGTCCGTGTGCTCCATACACACGTGTTTTATGTCATGATGAGTCCGTGTGCTCCATACACACAAGTGTTTGATGTCATGAGGAGTCTGTGTGCTCCATACACAAGCGTGTTTGATGTCATGAGGGTCCGTGTGCTCCATACACACGTGTTTTATGTCATGATGAGTCCGTGTGTACCATACACACAAGTGTTTGATGTCATGAGGAGTCTGTGTGCTCCATACACACAAGTGTTTGATGTCATGAGGAGTCCGTGTGCTCCATACAAACGCGTGTTTGATGTCATGAGGAGTCTGTGTGCTCCATACACACGTGCTTGATGTCATGAGGGTCCGTGTGCTCCATACACACGCGTGTTTGATGTCATGAGGAGTCCGTGTGCTCCGTACACACATGTGTTTGATGTCATGAGGAGTCTGTGTGCTCCATACGCGCGCATGCTTGATGTCATGAGGGTCCGTGTGCTACATACACACGTGTGTTTGATGTCATAATTGTCCGTGTGCTCGATACACACGCGTGTTTGATGTCATGAGGGTACGTGTGCTCCTTACACACACACGTGTTTGATGTCATGAGGGTCCGTGTGCTCCGTACACACGAGTGTTTGATGTCATGAGGGTCCGTGTGCTCCGTACACACGAGTGTTTGATGTCATGAGGGTCCGTGTGCTCCATACACACGCGTGTTTGATGTCATAAGGGTCTGTGTGCTCCATACACACGCGTGTTTGATGTCATGAGGGTCCGTGTGCTCCATACACACGTGTTTTATGTCATGATGAGTCCGTGTGCTCCATACACACGAGTGTTTGATGTCATGAGGGTCCGTGTGCTCCGTACACACGAGTGTTTGATGTCATGAGAGTCCGTGTGCTCCATACACACGCGTGTTTGATGTCATGAGGGTCCGTGTGCTCCATACACACGCGTGTTTGATGTCATAAGGGTCTGTGTGCTCCATACAATCGCGTGTTTGATGTCATGAGGGTCCGTGTGCTCCATACACACGTGTTTTATGTCATGATGAGTCTGTGTGCTCCATACACTTGAGTGTTTGATGTCATGATGAGTCCGTGTGCTCCATACACACGTATTTTATGTCATGATGAGTCCGTGTGCTCCATACACACGAGTGTTTGATGTCATAATGAGTCCGTGTGCTTCATACACACAAGTGTTTGATGTCATGAGGAGTCCGTGTGCTCCTTACACACACACGTGTTTGATGTCATGAGGGTCCATGTGCTCCGTACACACGAGTGTTTGATGTCATGAGGGTCCGTGTGCTCCATACACACGCGTGTTTGATGTCATAAGTGCCCGTGTGATCCATACACACGCGTGTTTGATGTCATGAGGGTACGTGTGCTCCTTACACACTAGGGATGTGCATCTCCATAGCTGAGGCAGATGCGATACGCATCTCGATGCATAGCCAACGATTCGATACATTAAAGATACATATAAGCAGCTACCGATGCGATGCGATACGATTCACTACTATTACGATGCGGTGCGATTCGATTTCGATTCGATTCAATGTAATGCGATGCAATGGAGAAAAATATGATGCTATGTGTCACTATTTGACTCTTTGTTTCCCCTTTTTCCTTGTATTTTGGTTTAGTCTTGTTCAGTTTTCCCGCTCCTCATCATCCCTCAGTTAATTCACCTGTTTCTAGTTAATTATCTTCATTTGTGTCACCTGTTTCTGTTCATCAGTGTGTGTATTTAGTTTGCTTCTGTTCAGTCTGTCCTGGTCGGTCGTTGTATATGTTACCTGGTGTTTTGGTGTCTTCTACCTGCTTGTACCCTTTGATTTTGGAATTAATGGAATAAATGTTGGAATTGGAACTTTCTGACTCTGCCTGCCTTCTACTCTCACCACACCCGTGACAGAACGACCGACCGCAACATGGACTTCGCAGCTGTCCAGATCCTCCTCCTCTCGCAAGAGGATCAGTCCCTCGAGGCCCACACACAGAGGTATTTGGACTTAGTACCTTACGTCCATTATGATGACACCAGCCTCTGTGTGTTCTTCCGGGCAGGTCTCAACCCAGAGACCAGAGCACGCCTGCCCGGGGATGGGCCTCGGGGGAACTTCCAGGGCTATGTGGAGTGGGTGCTGGTATCCTGTGGATTATCTTTCACCGTCGTTGATGTTACCAGCCCCACTTCAAACACAGAGCCTTCGCCGCTGGTCCCATCCAGAGACCGTCCAGCCAGAGACCGTCCAGCCAGAGACCGTCCAGCCAGAGACCGTCCAGCCAGAGACCGTCCAGCCAGAGACCGTCCAGCCAGAGACCGTCCAGCCAGAGACCGTCCAGCCAGAGACCGTCCAGCCAGAGACTTCTTCCCCGCTGGTCCCGTCCAGCCCTGCCGAGCCCTCACCGCTGGTCCCGTCCAGCCCTGCCGAGCCCTCACCGCTGGTCCCGTCCAGCCCTGCCGAGCCCTCACCACTGGTCCACGTCAGCCACGTCACGTCTGCCCAGACTGTCCCTCATCCAGTCACTCTCCCCATTAATTTTTTTGGACCCACGGCCACCTGAAGGGGTCTCACCGCCGTGGCCACCCGAAGGGGTCTCACCGCCGTGGCCACCCGAAGGGGTCTCACCGCCGTGGCCACCCGAAGGGGTCTCACCGCCGTGGCCACCCGAAGGGGTCTCACCGCCGTGGCCACCCGAAGGGGTCTCACCGCCGTGGCCGCCCGAAGGGGTCTCACCGCCGTGGCCACCTGAAGGGGTCTCACCGCCATGGCCGCCCGAAGGGGTCTCACCGCCATGGCCGCCCGAAGGGGTCTCACCGCCATGGCCACCCGAAGGGGTCTCACCGCCATGGCCACCCGAAGGGGTCTCACCGCCATGGCCGCCCGAAGGGGTCTCACCGCCATGGCCACCCGAAGGGGTCTCACCGCCATGGTCACGCCCACAGCCTGCTCCGCCCTGGCCACGCCCACAGCCTGCTCCGCCCTGGCCACGCCCACAGTCTGCTCCGCCCTGGCCACGCCCACAGTCTGCTCCGCCCTGGCCACGCCCACAGTCTGCTCCGCCTGGCCACGCCCACAGTCTGCTCCGCCCTGGCCACGCCCACAGCCTGCTCCACCCTGGCCACGCCCACAGCCTGCTCCGCCCTGGAGGCTTCCCGGACCTGCACCATGCCCTCGTCAGCCTCCAGGGCGCCACCCTCCCACCCCTTTGGGTGTTATACGGCGCGAAGTCGTGCCTTTTTGGGAGGGGGCGTACTGTCACTATTTGACTCTTTGTTTCCCCTTTTTCCTTGTATTTTGGTTTAGTCTTGTTCAGTTTTCCCGCTCCTCATCATCCCTCAGTTAATTCACCTGTTTCTAGTTAATTATCTTCATTTGTGTCACCTGTTTCTGTTCATCAGTGTGTGTATTTAGTTTGCTTCTGTTCAGTCTGTCCTGGTCGGTCGTTGTATATGTTACCTGGTGTTTTGGTGTCTTCTACCTGCCTGTACCCTTTGATTTTGGAATTAATGGAATAAATGTTGGAATTGGAACTTTCTGACTCTGCCTGCCTTCTACTCTCACCACACCCGTGACACTATGCAATTCAATATTGTATAGATAGTTAACTTTTATTTATTCAGACATACAGCAAATCATAAAGTAGCTTAAGTGTCATCTGACTTTTAACGCATGACTTTCACAAACAAAATATTTGGTTTTCACAAAACCACAAGATTAGGCTCAATAAAAACAGACATTCTTTTCCTGTCCTGTCTCCAGTTACATTTTTAACAGCTCACACATTTAACAGTGAAACAATCTAAGGAGGCTCAGGGATAAACAATAAAGAAATGTTCAGTAACTTGCCAGAAGGCTAATGTGATTTCAGCAGGTATGCTAACAGTGACCAGAAAGCAGGAGCTGTTTTAACATAAACAATAATACAAATAAAAAAACTTTCACAAACAGGTCTTTCACTGTATTCAAATGTAAATGTAATATATATATATATATATATATATATATATATATATATATATATATATATATATATATATATATATATATATATATATATGAAAAACTATTATTTGCAGTCACAGGCTTATATAAACCAGATTCATTTAAATGTCCTACTTTAAGGTTTAAACGTGACGCTCAGGACACGCCTCGCACTCCGTAGTGTTGTGATACGTCATATTCCTGTAGCAGCGTCAGCAGTGGTGATGAGAGAACGCGCTCGAGCAACAACAGTTCAGAAAGGAGAAATCAATCGCGCGAATGAGGCGAAATCGCGCCACAGGACCTCCAGACCCGCGTCAATGCGTCTTTACATTGACTCAACATGGAAATCACCCGCTACAGACGCTCTATCCACGTTCGGTGTGAACGCACCAGTTACATAATACATAATACTCAGGTATCACTTTCTAAAAGTAGGCTATAACGCATTTACTAATAATTATATATGAATAAATCGGTTTTTATCGATGCAGATATGTTAGAAACGATGCATCGCGATACAAATGCCAACTTATATCCGATGCACACTTATTTAAATCGATGCATCGCATCGTTAGCTTTTATGCCGATGCACAGATGCGAACCGGTGAATCTTACCATCCCTATTACACACACGTGTTTGATGTCATGAGGGTTCGTGTGCTCCGTACACACGAGTGTTTGATGTCATGAGGGGTCCGTGTGCTCCATACACACACGTGTTTGATGTCATAAGGGTCTGTGTGCTCCATACACAGCGGTGTTTGATGTCATGAGGGTCCGTGTGCTCCATACACACGTGTTTTATGTCATGATGAGTCCGTGTGCTCCATACACTTGAGTGTTTGATGTCATGATGAGTCCGTGTGCTCCGTACACATGAGTGTTTGATGTCATGAGGAGTCTGTGTGCTCCATACACACAAGTGTTTGTTGTCATGAGGAGTCCGTGTGCTCCATACAAACGCGTGTGTTTGATGTCATGAGGAGTCTGTGTGCTCCATACACACATGCTTGAAGTCATGAGGAGTCCGTGTGCTCCATACACACAAGTGTTTGATATCATGAGAGTCCGTGTGCTCCACACACACGCGTTTGATGTCATGACAGGTCCGTGCGCTCCCCACACACGCGTTATATGTCATGAGGGGTCCGTGTGCTCCGTACACGCGCATGTTTGATGTCATGAGGAGTCTGTGTGCTCCATACACATGCGTTTTTGATGTCATGAGGGTCCGTGTTCTTCGTACACACTCTTGTTTGATGTCATGAGGGTCTGTGTGCTCCATACACACGCGTGTTTGATGTCATAAGTGCCCGTGTGCTCCATACGCACGCGTGTTTGATGTCATGAGGAGTCTGTGTGCTCCATACACACGTGCTTGATGTCATGAGGAGTCCGTGTGCTCCATACACACAAGTGTTTGATATCATGAGAGTCCGTGTGCTCCACACACACGCGTTTGATGTCATGAGGAGTCCGTGTGCTCCATACACACAAGTGTTTGATATCATGAGAGTCCGTCTGCTCCACACACACGCGTTTGATGTCATGACGGGTCCGTGTGCTCCCCACACACGCGTTATATGTCATGAGGGGTCCGTGTGCTCCATACACATGCGTGTTTGATGTCACGAGGGTCCATGTGCTCCATACACATGCGTGTTTGATGTCATGAGGGTCAGTGTGCTCCATACACACGCGTTTTTGATGTCATGAGGGTCCGTGTGCTCCATACACACTCTTGTTTGATGTCATGAGGAGTATGTGTGCTCCATACACACGGGTGTTTGATGTCATAAGGGTCCGTGTGCTCCATACACACAAGCGTTTGATGTCATGAGGGTCCGTGTGCTCCACACACACACGCGTTGTGTGGATCACACGGACTCGTCATGACATCAAACGTGTTTGTGTGGAGCACACGGACCCTTATGACATCAAACACGCGTGTGTAAGGAGCACACGGACCCCTTATGACATCAAACACGCATGTGTAAGGAGCACACAGACTCCTCATGACATCAAACATGCACGTGTACGGAGCACACGGACTCCTTATGACATCAAACACTCGTGTGTATGGAGCACATGGACCCTCATGACATCAAACACGCGTGTGTACGGAGCACACAGACACTCGTGACATCAACACACGAGTGTTTGATGTCATGAGGAGTCTGTGTGCTCCATACACACGCATGTTTGATGTCATGAGGGTCCGTGTGCTCCATACACACAAGTGTTTGATGTCATGAGGAGTGTGTGTGCTCCGTACCCACGCGTGTTTGATGTCATGAGGGTCCGTGTGCTCCGTACACACGAGTGTTTGATGTCATGAGGGTCCGTGTGCTCCATACACACGCGTGTTTGATGTCATAAGTGCCCGTGTGATCCATACACACGCGTGCTTGATGTCATGAGGGTACGTGTGCTCCTTACACACTAGGGATGTGCATCTCCATAGCTGAGGCAGATGCGATACGCATCTCGATGCATAGCCAACGATTCGATACATTAAAGATACATATAAGCAGCTACCGATGCGATGCGATACGATTCACTACTATTACGATGCGGTGCGATTCGATTTCGATTCGATTCAATGTAATGCGATGCAATGGAGAAAAATATGATGCTATGCAAATCAATATTGTATAGATAGTTAACTTTTATTTATTCAGACATATAGCAAATCATAAAGTAGCTTAAGTGTCATCTGACTTTTAACGCATGACTTTCACAAACAAAATATTTGGTTTTCACAAAACCACAAGATTAGGCTAAATAAAAACAGACATTCTTTTCCTGTCCTGTCTCCAGTTACATTTTTAACAGCTCACACATTTAACAGTGAAACAATCTAAGGAGGCTCAGGGATAAACAATAAAGAAATGTTCAGTAACTTGCCAGAAGGCTAATGTGATTTCAGCAGGTAGGCTAACAGTGACCAGAAAGCAGGAGCTGTTTTAACATAAACAATAATACAAATAAAAAAACTTTCACAAACAGGTCTTTCACTGTATTCAAATGTAAATGTAATATATATATATATATATATATATATATATATATAATATATATATATATATATATATAATATATATATATATATTGAAAAACTATTATTTGCAGTCACAGGCTTATATAAACCAGATTCATTTAAATGTCCTACTTTAAGGTTTAAACGTGACGCTCAGGACACGCCTCGCACTCCGTAGTGTTGTGATACGTCATATTCCTGTAGCAGCGTCAGCAGTGGTGATGAGAGAACGCGCTCGAGCAACAACAGTTCAGAAAGGAGAAATCAATCGCGCGAATGAGGCGAAATCGCGCCACAGGACCTCCAGACCCACGTCAATGCGTCTTTACATTGACTCAACATGGAAATCACCCGCTACAGACGCTCTATCCACGTTCGGTGTGAATGCACCAGTTACATAATACATAATACTCAGGTATCACTTTCTAAAAGTAGGCTATAACGCATTTACTAATAATTATATATGATATAAATCGGTTTTTACCGATGCAGATATGTTAGAAACGATGCATCGCGATACAAATGCCAACTTGTATCCGATGCACACTTATTTAAATCGATGCATCGCATCGTTAGCTTTTATGCCGATGCACAGATGCGAACCGGTGAATCTTACCATCCCTATTACACACACGTGTTTGATGTCATGAGGGTTCGTGTGCTCCGTACACACGAGTGTTTGATGTCATGAGGGGTCCGTGTGCTCCATACACACGCGTGTTTGATGTCATAAGGGTCTGTGTGCTCCATACACACGCGTGTTTGATGTCATGAGGGTCTGTGTGCTCCATACACACCTGTTTTATCTCATGATGATTCCGTGTGCTCCATACACTTGAGTGTTTGATGTCATGATGAGTCCGTGTGCTCCGTAAACATGAGTGTTTGATGTCATGAGGAGTCTGTGTGCTCCATACACACAAGTGTTTGTTGTCATGAGGAGTCCGTGTGCTCCATACAAACGCGTGTTTGATGTCATGAGGAGTCTGTGTGCTCCATACACACATGCTTGAAGTCATGAGGAGTCCGTGTGCTCCATACACACAAGTGTTTGATATCATGAGAGTCCGTGTGCTCCACACACACGCGTTTGATGTCATGACGGGTCCGTGCGCTCCCCACACACGCGTTATATGTCATGAGGGGTCCGTGTGCTCCGTACACGCGCATGTTTGATGTCATGAGGAGTCTGTGTGCTCCATACACATGCGTTTTTGATGTCATGAGGGTCCGTGTGCTTTGTACACACTCTTGTTTGATGTCATGAGGGTCTGTGTGCTCCATACACACGCGTGTTTGATGTCATAAGTGCCCGTGTGCTCCATACGCACGCGTGTTTGATGTCATGAGGGTCTGTGTGCTCCATACACACACGTGTTTGATGTCATGAGGGTTTGTGTGCTCCGTACACACGAGTGTTTAATGTCATGAGGGTACGTGTGCTCCTTACACACACGTGTTTGATGTCATGAGGGTTTGTGTGCTCCGTACACACGAGTGTTTGATGTCATGAGGGGTCCGTGTGCTTCATACACACGCGTGTTTGATGTCATAAGGGTCTGTGTGCTCCATACACACGCGTGTTTGATGTCATGAGGGTCCGTGTGCTACATACACACGTGTTTTATGTCATGATGAGTCCGTGTGCTCCATACACTTGAGTTTTTGATGTCATGATGAGTCCGTGTGCTCCGTACACACGAGTGTTTGATGTCATGAGGAGTCTGTGTGCTCCATACACACGTGCTTGATGTCATGAGGAGTCCGTGTGCTCCATACACACAAGTGTTTGATATCATGAGAGTCCGTGTGCTCCACACACACGCGTTTGATGTCATGAGGAGTCCGTGTGCTCCATACACACAAGTGTTTGATATCATGAGAGTCCGTCTGCTCCACACGCACGCGTTTGATGTCATGACGGGTCCGTGTGCTCCCCACACACGCGTTATATGTCATGAGGGGTCCGTGTGCTCCATACACATGCGTGTTTGATGTCACGAGGGTCCATGTGCTCCATACACATGCGTGTTTGATGTCATGAGGGTCAGTGTGCTCCATACACACGCGTTTTTGATGTCATGAGGGTCCGTGTGCTCCATACACACTCTTGTTTGATGTCATGAGGAGTATGTGTGCTCCATACACACGGGTGTTTGATGTCATAAGGGTCCGTGTGCTCCATACACACAAGCGTTTGATGTCATGAGGGTCCGTGTGCTCCACACACACACGCGTTGTGTGGATCACACGGACTCGTCATGACATCAAACGTGTTTGTGTGGAGCACACGGACCCTTATGACATCAAACACGCGTGTGTAAGGAGCACACGGACCCCTTATGACATCAAACACGCATGTGTAAGGAGCACACAGACTCCTCATGACATCAAACATGCACGTGTACGGAGCACACGGACTCCTCATGACATCAAACACTCGTGTGTATGTAGCACACGGACCCTCATGACATCAAACAAGCGTGTGTACGGAGCACACAGACACTCGTGACATCAACACACGAGTGTTTGATGTCATGAGGAGTCTGTGTGCTCCATACACACGCATGTTTGATGTCATGAGGGTCCGTGTGCTCCATACACACAAGTGTTTGATGTCATGAGGAGTGTGTGTGCTCCGTACCCACGCGTGTTTGATGTCATGATGAGTCTGTGTGGTCTTATCGCACTGTTGTCAGGTTAAATCCAGCCCTAACCCTCATCAATGTATATAAACTCATGCGGGACTTCCTGCGCATCCATTTGCAAAACTCTCTGAAATACAGCAAAATATCACGTTGTGTAGATCAATATACTGTAGGTCTGCTATATAGTAAAATTACATGTACAGTAAAAAGGTTATGTGTGCAGTACACAATACTACAGTCAGTGAACAAAACGTACCACCACATATTCACGCCACAGGACCTTCACTCTGACTGAATTTCTTTCAAATGGCACTTTATAAAGTTGTTTCATCAGAACTTGATGTTTTTTAAGGATACGGGCTATTGTTGACAGAGAGACCTGTTGGACATTATTGAAAATGAGGTGATCATTGACAATATGGGCTTGAATTTCTCGAAGTCTGATTGCATTATTGGCCAAAACGAGGTTTATGATCTCTCTCTCTCTCTTGCTCCTTTGTGAATATGGGGCCCTCCCTCCTTGGTGCTCACAACGTTCAATCCTATGTTGGCCAAACAAAATACATAGCTTACTGTAAAATGATACATGCAGTAACCAATGGATTTTCTGTTGATTGAAGAGAAGTTTCTCACCTGTGCTCTTGAAGAAATGTCCGAACTATTGATGCCACCGTGTACCTGCTGTACTCTCAGTTCAGTATCCCTCAGTGTTAGTCCGTGGTTTATTACATGGTCCACAATGCACGAATTTCGTTACACAGATTTGGTTGTCTTCTTTGTGCATGTCCTACCACTTCTCCAGGTCTTCCTCTTCCTCTTCCTCTTCCCTCTTCCTCTTCCCTCTCCCTCTCCCTCTCCCACTTCCACCTTCAGCTTCAAACCTCCACCTCCACCTTCACCTTCACCTTGTTCTCTCTGGATTCCCCCTCTCATCCGCACTCTCCCTCTTCCTCTTCCTCTGACACCATCCATTTTGAAGACAGGTGAACTTACCTGTTGCATTTTTATAGTACTTAAACCTGATTGGTGTGTCTACAATTAAGCACTAGTGTGTGCACACCTGGTGGCTGTGTTTAACCAATTGGTTCATGGGTGTGTTTATTTGAAAGCCTTTGCTTTGAAATTGCAAGGAAATTACATCATGATAAATTTCTGTGTCAAATGCATACAAGTGTGTTTAGTGTTTTGCAAACACTGTGTGTAATGTTTTGCAAAAAGTGTGAGGCTGACAATGTGCTTACAGTTTTGCAAATCTAGGCCGGTGTTTTGCTCCTTGAGTGTAAGGTTTTGCTAATTGTGGGAAAGTTCTAATTTTAGTGTGTAAGCAATCGGAAAAAAACTGTAAGTTGTAGAAAATTACTAGTCATCTAATTTTTTATATCAGCTATGCATTCCGTTAATTTTGTGAATTGGTAAGTTTCGTCAGGGCATGAAGAAATATAGAGATGAGGATCATCATAACAGTGAAAACTAATGCCATGCTTCCTAATGATATCTCCTAAGGGTAGCATGTACAGTGTGTGTGTGTGTGTGTGTGTGTGTGTGTGTGTGTGTGTGTGTGTGTGTGTGTGTGTGTGTGTGTGTGTGTGTGTGTGTGTGTGTGTGTGTGTGTGTGTGTAGCATGAACAGAGTGAACAGCAACGGTCCTAGTACTGAGCCTTGTGGTACGCCATACTGAACTTTTGATCGATAAGACATCTAACACCTCCCCCTTTGCATTTCAGACTAGGCTCATATTTATAACAGTAATCTTGAAGGGTGGATTAATTTAAAGTAATGTTATCATCTGGTTTTACTTTCAAACACAGCACATCTAGGTTATGATCTGTAATCATCCGAATCAACCGAAACCCGGTGGAACCGGTACCTAAGTAACCAGTATGTAACCGGACTGAATCAAAACGCAGATTTCGGTGCCTCATTTCAGTGCTACTTAAAGGCCTCAGCTTCTCCAAAACGGGCATAAGAAACATCATCACTGCACATGATCGCTAGTTAACTCTTCGACACGTACGATCGATCACACCGCTGTGATAAGAACATTCAGATAGCGTGATCATCAACTGCTAAATTCAAATATGCGTTTGTGTGAAAATGTAAAGTCAATCTCCCTACAATAACAGACCTGTGTTTATCTAATAAATTATTCAATCAAGAACGGTGTGCAAGTTTACTGCAACAATAGAGCCGCGAACTTCACATACTTTTGAAAATCCAGCATTCAGTTGATCCTGATGAGCGCTCATTGTCCCCTTTGTCCCAAACATGACAGCGTCCACAAATGAAGTCAAACAACATTAGTGCCGACGTAAAATAATAATCTTAGAATAGCCAGCACTTTTAAATTTGCTTTGATGTCAGGCGCTCTGGATCCCGGCAAACATGTGACTATGGTGCTGGTGTCTCTATTTTCACGTTCTTTGTGATCGAATCGCCAATAACTAGGGCACATCCAGCAGGATTCTAAGTGGGTGTTTCACTGAGAGGGGAGAACCTGTGTAATGTTGTGAACGGAAGAGCAGTGTTTTGTCCCGCGACTACAGCATCTCACGGTCACCCAGTTGCCCTGCTGCACGGGCTCTACAGCCGGAATTGAACAATGTACAGTGTTCTCTAAGCTAGTCGCATCCAAAGCAGTATCTAAAGCCCTTGGACTCTTACTATCCTCGATTAAAGTTTGGATGCGTGTCTCTAGTTCTGAAATCTTCTCCGTCAGCCTGACTGTCTCCCTGCACTTATCACATGTGTTCACTGTATTACATATATAAATGCTGTACAATCTATATTAATGTTGCTGTTTTTAATCAAACTCACATTTTTATTACCAAATATCAATGACAGCTTTATACGTCAATGAAGTGACCATGGTTTAAGTGTGATAATTCACAATTTTAATATACAACATGGAGGCAAAGAACAATCCGATGCATTTATTTATTTAAAAAATGTCAGTGTGTGTGTGTGTAAATAAGACGGTTATTTTGTGTCAGTCTGTGGTGTGTGTGTGTGTGTGTGTGTGTGTGTGTGTGTGTGTGTGTGTGTGTGTGTGTTGATCATGATAAAGCTGTAAGCTGTGACATCTACCAGCCTGGGCCTGTAATTCAATCTGCACTTGAGATTTCTCTGTGCGAATTCTGGCTTTCAGCATCAGCATCAGATAGCTCTGCATCTGCCTAATAAATTCACATGACAGTCCGTGAAACGCTCCCATAACCAGCGACACCAGATGATTTTCCGCTTCTGACAAGCTCTTGTATTGAGTATCATAACAGTTACTTTGTCTTCATCCAGAGAGGGAGAGTAATATCAATCCATTTGATGATCCAGCAAAGCGAGTCAAGCACTTCTGTATCAATCTTCATACACTGCTGCCGGTTGTCTAACAAAAAGCCCAGAAATGGGATCATTCAATCAGCGTGCGCTGGCTGGCTGACTGCCTCTCTCTCGGCTCGAGTGCTTATAGCTCGCTGTCAGCTTTGCTCTGGTGTTGCTCTGCTGTCTGCCTGTCTCCTTCTCTCTCGCTGTCAGATCATGTGTTCTGGAAGGCCTGAGCGATGCTGTAAAAAAAACCTCCAACACTGTCCTTGTCCAGATGCTTGAAGTAAAAAATCTATAGTTGCACTTCGATATTCCATTTTCATTCTACTAACTATATTTCAACTAACTCTCATTAACTTGCAACTACATGTCAACTATTATTTAAATATGAGTAGACTGTTATGGCGCTTTTCCACTGCATGGTACGCTCGGTTCGGTTCGGTACGGTTCGATTCGGCGCGGAACGGTTCGGTTCGGCTTCGCTTTTCCACTGCGTGGTACGACTCGGCTCGGTACGGTTCGGTTCGCTAGCTCGGTTGCTTTTCCACTGCAGTTAGTACCCATTCAAAGTGGGTGGGACTGATCGTTACACTGTTTGTAGGTCCGGTAAAAGCCGTGTGCGGCTAAGAGCTGAGCTAGCTGCTGCTTCTTGGAACACTTTTTCATTCTGTTTTGCCCCATCCAGCTCTCGCTGGACCCGCTCCTAGGCAACCAACGAGAGGATTGTCTGCACCTCGACCACGATTCAGCCATTTCCTTTTTAAAGTGTTGATCTCTTCTTTTTTTCAAGTAAGTAAAACACAGGTGCTACCGTGTTGGCTGTTGTCTACTGGTTATATGACTCTGTATAGCGGTCTCGTGTCGCAAATCCAATGTAGTGACGATTCTGTCTGTCTGACCAATCAGTGATCTGCAGTGTTTCACGTCACATTTTAGTACCGGTACGGTACGCATGGAACCTCAACAGATCAGGTACCATTTAAAGCACGCCAAAGCGCACCGTACCATACCGTACCATGCAGTGGAAAAGCACCACAAGTGAGCCGTACCGAACCGAACCGTACCGTACCATGCAGTGGAAAAGCGCCAAAGCGTGCCGTACCGAACCGAACCGTACCGTACCATGCAGTGGAAAAACGCCATTAGGTTCAGAAATATAGCAAACATATCTTAATATAGCTTATTTTGTCAAAAGAAATTTTAGTTTATGATCATATGCCACATCTTAAAAAAAACCCCACTTTGTTCAGATGCTTGAAGTAAAAAAAAATATAGTTACACTTTATTGCGACAATCTACTTTGAACATTCTACTGTCAACTAACTCTCATTAACTTGCAACTACATGTCAACTATAATTAGAGTAAGTTATTACTTGTAGTTAGTAGAACGTCTAAAGTGGACTATCGAAATAACATTATTAATCAAAAGCATGATGTCTTGTTATAGTCAGTGGAAAGTCTGTTGAGGAGCATCAGAATAAAGTGAGAGCCGATATTAAGCATCAGTCTACTAATACTCTAAAGACTGCTTGTTGATATGTAGTTGCAAAGTTACTTGTAGTTAGTAGGACATCTAAAGTGCACTATCGAAATAAAGTGTACTATCATTATTCATCAAAAGCATATAGTGACCAAAAGGATCAGGGAACTATGAGGAAATGTTTATATTTCCAACATAATAATAATAATAAAATAATAATAATAATAATAAAACCTTTATTTAACCAGGTGAGCACATTGAGAACACTTTCTCATTTACAATGGCGACCTGACCAAAAAAGCGTAGAGGTACAAAAACAGAAGTTACACATATAATTACAAGACAAAGTAGTAATCAATAAAGTAGAAGATTAATATACAGATCCGTAGATCATGTACACAGATCAGGTTAGCATGTACAATGGTCCGACAATAAATTTGCTAACAATAATTTAAAAGTGATTAACGGGACAATGGATTCAAACTTCAAAGATTTTTGAAGTGTATTCCAATCATTAGCAGCAGAGAACTGGAAGGAGAGGAGTCCAAAAGAAGTACGAGCTTTAGTAGCCACCAGGGTGACATACCTGCTTGAACGAAGGTTCATAGAGGGGATTGCTCTGGAAATTAATGATCTTAGATAGGGTGGGGTGTTACACAGAAGCATTTATAAATTTAAAGATACCAATGTTTTTGACGCCGGGTATGTAATGAAGGCCAGCCGATTAAACTGTAAAGGTTGCAATGGTGAGTGTTATATGGAGCATTGGTGACAAAACGGATGACACTATGATATACAACGTCCAATTTCCTGAGGAGAGAATTTGAAACATGAAAAAACTTTTCTTTGCAGTGTTTTAGATCCAGCACTTTTTAGGTCGAACTATTGCAAAATATCATAATAGAGCTTATTTTGTCAAAAGAAATGTCATTTGAGTTTATGATCATATGCCACATCTAAAAAAACACTCTAACACTGTATTTTGCAGATGCTTGAAGTAATATGTTACACTTTATTTCGATATTCTACTTTAGACATTCTACTAACTATGTGTCAGCTAACACTCATTAACTTGCAACTAAATGCTAACTATTATTTAAGTAGGTTCAGGCTAGTAGAATAAGTTTACATGTAGTTGCAAAGTTACTTATAGTTAGTAGAATGTCAGGGTTAGGTGCACTATCGAAATAACATTATTCATCAAAAGCATATAATGACCAAAAGGGAAAGTTTATATTTCTAACATTAAAAAAAAAAACTTTTCGGTAATGCTTTATTTTACGACCCGCAAACAACTGCGTAAGTAAACCGAAATTACGGTGTACGTTTCTGTAATTATAGCGTACTTCCGTGTAGGTATAGGGGAACAATATGTTAAGTTTGGGGTAATAAAGGGGTAACAAGCAGATATACAACCTGTAAATAACGTCGTAAGTAAACTGAAATTACGGTGTACGTTTCTGTAAATATAGTGTACCTCCGTGCAGGTATAAGGTAATAAAGGGGTAACAAGCTATGCAAGCAAATTATTTATAATGTAATTATTTTAACAGGTACCTATTATGTTAATATATTCCAGGCAAAAATTGTAAGTCTGTTGTATATAAAAGTTATCATCACATTTCTGGCAAAATATGTTCTTGTGCAATTTTACATTTAATTTTGGCATCTGTGGGTTGATTTAACATTAATTAATCTATAAGAAAAGCCAATAAATTCACAAGAACATATTTTGTCAGAAATGTGATGATAACTTTTATATACAACAGACGTACAATTTTTGCCTGGAATATATTAACATAATAGGTACCTGTTAGTTTTAAAATAATTACATTATATATAATTTGCTTGTATATCTGCTTGTTACCCCTTTATTAGCCTACCCAAAACTTAACATATTGTTCCCTTATACCTACACGGAGGTACACTATAATTACAGAAACGTACACCGTGATTTCGATTTACTTAAGAAGTTATTTACAGGTTGTATATCTGCTTGTTACCCCTTTATTACCCAAAACTTAACATATTGTTCCCTTATACCTACACGGAAGTACGCTATAATTACAGAAACGTACATCGTAATTTCGGTTTACTTACGCAGTTGTTTGCGGGTCGTAAAATAAAGTGTTACCAACTTTTCTTTGCAGCGCTTTAGATCCAGCACTCTTTAGGTCGAAATATAGCAAAAAAAAATCATAATAGAGCTTATTTTGTCAAAAGAAATGTCATTTGAGTTTATGATCATATCCCACATATTAAAACAAGTTTATTTCAGTCAGCTTTGAGGTTCTCCTGCTGCACTGGACGAGTGTGTGTGGTTTTGTGGCTGTACAGGAGGACTGAGATGAGAAGATGTGTCTGGGTAAAATACGACTCAATCAACAACAACAATCAACTTTAACCCTTTGCTGTAGATAGATCTAATCGTGACCTAATGTTCTGTGAAGATGGCCCTTTCATATTCTCTAATGTTGCTCTCTTTTCCACAAATCACTAGATTATTTTTGTTTTTGAAACCACAGGCTAAAAGAATAGATGGGATTTGATGAAAAACTGAAATTGAAACCCTTCTAATACATAAAAGCGATTTAACGCAGTCCGTCATTTGTTGGCGGGACCGGAGGGCTGCACTCACATCAGCACCGCAGTAATTGGTTCCTCTAAATCTGCTGAGTGCAAAAAAAGCAAACTATTTTTCATCAGAGTCTAAGTAAGAGAAACATCACACACACACACACACACACACACACACACACACACACACACACACACACACACACACACACACACACACACACACACACACACACACACAGAGCTGTTGTCCTCACGGTTGTCTCTGTGCTAACCTCTGAGAAGCAGCGCTGTGTTAAGCAGATTCACAACACTGGCTTGCGTCTGTAATCACACAAACGCCTCGTGCTCGTGCAGAGAGATGTTCAGTCTGTGGTTTAGATGGAGTCCAGATAATGTTCACTTCATAGAAGCGCTCTAGCGTACGTCCCCTGCGATCAGTCGAGGGCATTTACACGGCCTTGTCTTCTTATACTTTTAAGTGCTTGTGGGTTTTTCTCAGCTAGGCTGCGCTGGCCTTTGAAAATCTGTGATTTAGCTCTGTGGTATTAGCTCATTTTTCATATCCATTGTTAGCTTGTCATGGTGTCATAGCTGCTCCGCCAGCCTGTTAGATCAGTCCAGATGTATAAATCACCACGGGTCTGACACTCATTTAATTTACGCGGCTCTGGCGTGTTGGCGCAGTCATTAATTGAAAAACCCCCGCTCCACCCGCTGAGTGAAAATATTCCCTCCTTTTTATTTTATTTTTATTAACAGATA